>JAJPUD010000657.1:459998-490220 GCA_023553655.1 Myrmecobius fasciatus
CCCCCCCTTCTTTCTCTTCTGCAACATTTCTTGTTATCACCTTAATACCCAATTTTGAAGAAGCAGATGATGGCCCATCACTAGTAACTAGGTGGCAGGGTAAATAGAACACTGGAAGACCTAAATTCAAATCTAGACTCAGACATTTCCTAGCTGTGACTCTGGGCACCTAATCTCTGCCTCAGTTTTCTCATCTGTAAAAAGAGGATAATAAGACCTATTTCCTACAGTTGTTGTGAGGTTCAAATGAGATAATAATTACAAAGTACTTAGCACAGTGCCTGGCACATAACAAGCACTGTATAAGTGTTAGCTATTATTATAACATAAATGAACTACTTTGTAAACTTTAAAAGCATTATATAAATGCTAGCTATTATTATTATGGTTATTACCACAATGATTCCCTACCCATGGCCTAGACCATTGAAATAAGTTCTGTAACCTGCCTTTCCTTAGGTGGTTTATTATACCATATGTCATGGGTATGTCATGATAACCTGATATTCTTCAGTTTCAAATTTGCCAACCTTTGACCAAAAGGGTTAAAAGTGGTGGCGACCATGGTGTAGCAAGTAATATTGATATATGTCCATACCCAACATATGATTGAGCAAAAGAGATGTGAGGAATGATAGACTAGTGAAAGAAAAAAATTCGGGAACACAGAAAGGTCTTCTGGATGTCCCTCCAGTAGAACTGTTGACTCTAATGGTCCAACTAGTTTCAAGAAGCAAACCAGGGAAAAGCTTGGACACTTCTAACCAACTCATACTAGGCTATATGAAATCTTGGCCAATTCACTGGCTTCTGCAGGCTTCAGTTTCTTTATCTATAAAATAAGATTAGGCTAGTGACCTCCAAGGTCTAACATTTTAGATTTTAAGATCCTTTTAGCTCTCACATTCTGTATTCAACATCCCTTCCAAACTTAGACATGCTATGATTCTACCAAAAAAAACCACACACACACACACACACACACAAAATCTTGAAACACAGATACTATCCGTGCTCTGATAGGACAATGAGCATGGGGCAGTCATCTCAATTTAGCAAGAGTGATCCTGGGGGACAAGACATGTGGAGACCTCCCCCATCCCCCAATTTCCACAGCTGTCCACCCATGCCTGATTCCTTCCTCCCTCAGGCCTGCCTCCCTCCCCCACACCCTGGCCCAGTCGCTAACCCATTTGCTAAGGCTTCTGGCCAGCAACCCCCCCACACACACACACACCCCGAGAAAATCTGTGGCCCTGGCTTGCCTCTGGCTGAGTGTTTTTCTCCCGTTCTGGTACATGTGTGCACATATGCCTTTCTAAAATCCTTGCTCTAGAAATTCTTTTCCCCAAGCCCACTCCTCCCCCCCACCCCCACACCCTCTCCACTCCCCAGATGAATAGAGGGTGTATGGAGAAGGAGAAAGGGAAAGAAAGAGGGGGGGGAAGAGAGAGAGAGAAGAAGAAGAAGGGAGAGAGAGAGGAGGAGGAGGAGGAGGAAAAGAAAGAAGAAAGGGAGAGAGAGAGAGAGAGAAAGAGAGAGAGAGAGAGAGAAAGAGAGAGAGAGAGAGAAAGAGAGAGAGAGAGAGAGAGAGAGAGAGAGAGAGAGAGAGAGAGAGAAATGCAAATGTTTTTTATCCTCCTTTCTTTTAAATACTGAAACCAGCCTTGACAGAGCCTGAAAATAAATGGCACCGACTCGCTGGGATTTCAAATTCCGTGATTAAGGGCTGAAGCAAATACTGCCCCCCCTCCCCTTCCCTGGGCTGATAGAGCACGCAGGGGCTGAGGACAGCTTTTTGCTTAGCTGCCAGAAGCTCTGATATGCTGAGCTTCCATTGCTGAGAGAAAGAGAGAGAGATTATTCTCTGGATCTCCCAGGTTGTTTATCAGGAGCGCTCACTACAGCAGCCGCTAAACCAGTTTAAATCCCACTCCCCAGGTCCCCACCCCTCCCATTCCCCCAATTTTTTTTAAAAAAAAGAAGGGAGTAAAGACAGAAAGGCAGTCTTATGAAGGAATCGGTTCTCTCCTCCTCTTCTTTAACCTCAGATGCAAACAGAGGACAGACTGCAAAGTTGTGAGAATGAGGGGGAAGAGAGAAAAAGGAGAGGGAGAGAAATCAGCTTGATCAACAGGGAGAGGAGGTGAGCAAGTAGGAGGAAAGATTTGTGTTGGATTCATGGAACAACAGGCTTAGAGTCTCCATCCCTTGCTTTGGGGGGGGGGGGATAGCGGACTTGGAGGGAGGAGGATGCTTTGATGCAGCAATAACCCAGTTCCCCACGCATCCCAGAGCTCTCTCTCATTCCCCAAGCAGCTCAGGCAGGTTTTGCATTCCTGCCACTGTCATCCTGGTCCCCAGGAGGTTTGAGCTCTAACAGGAAGCTCCCACCTGCTTCTGTCTCTGAGGAAAGGAACCAGATCATAAAAAAACAGCTCACCAGGGAGGCTCCCCTGGAAAATGACCAAGCTCCTTAGACACAACTGTCCATACTCATAGACAGATTAGGTACTTGCCTACTGGAATAATGTGAAGGACATCCTGGTAATGCCTCAGATATCCATGCACCAAAAACATTTCTTCCACCAGCCTGTTACTGATGCCCAGAAAACCCATCAGCCATTCATTCATTCATTCCATCAATACCACTTGGGAGAAATAACTAAGATATATGACCATCATTGGTTATTACTTTTCTAGGTGATAGAGGGAGGGGTAATTGGAAAGCATGGGGTAGCTGGCTAGTGAAATTGGGGGGTGGAGAAAGAAAAAGAGAGAGAGGAGAGGACTAAAGACAAAAACTTCAAGTAATTCGTGGTTTGGTCAGAGACAACCCTTGAATGGCTACTTTCATCTAGGACACGTAGATATCCCAAGTGATACCTGGAAATGATAGACCGCTAAGTTGCCAAGTCACAAAGTGTCCCATTTAACTACTGAGACTTTAGTCCTGTCCAATTGACTTTTGGTGTTAATGACTAGACCAATCACCAAAGCTTTAAAAATAAAATCAAGCCACAGGCTATCCTAATTGTCATACAAGACAGTTTAGAATTCCATGGTGCCAGGCTCTGCCCATGTAGACAGAATTTAAAAGTACTGTATTTCCTTAATTAAATAGTGTTTGACACATAGTAGATGCTTAATAAATGTGTGTTGATTAACTAATCTGAACTGAATAATAGCTGAAAACAGCTATGAAGATGAATTTTTAACTTCACCTAAGCACAATACTTACAATTAAGGTAGCTGCCACTAAAATGGTAGTATAGGCTTGCTGATTATATTTACTTTCAGTCATGGATATGAGTATCATCTATATATGGAATTGATCTACTTACTTGTACTTGTAAAACAAAAATATAATTATTGAGAAAACAGCACATACTTAATTTTATATACTTAAATTTTCTATGTCTATGCAGTTAATACTCCATTTAGAATGACAAATAACAGTAGAATGTCTAAGTACAAAGTAGGTACTTGTATTACTACTTAACTGTTACAGCTTCCCAACACTCCACTTGTTTTTGCTCTCTTATCTTACTCTCTTAACCAGGCTTCTTTGGAGTCCAGTCATTCCCTTAGTATGTCTCTATCTTCTCATGCAGTTGGATCTCTTCTAACTCTCTTCTTGGGACAAATAAAATAGACTGGATCATGCTTATTTTGCTCTTAGCTGCTCTTTGCTCTTGCTCTTGCCCATAGAAGTGATTTTCCTTTATACAAAGGAGGAATATGTTCCACAGATAGGTTTCCCTCCTAATGTTTGTCCTATATGTGCATTTTACAATCTTTGTTTTTTAAAGAGACCAGATCTTTTTCATTAACATTTTAAAATCATTCAACTTGAGGCACATTTTAATTAATCTTCACACCAGAGTAGTGAAAATGGTGGAATTTTTTTTTTGTGATCTTAAAAAATGCTACATCACAATATTTGCAAGGACAAATTCTCTGTCATATATAGTAGATTTTGATAAGTAGAGTGTTCAAGGGACAGGTATTATGGGGAAACATTAGTCATAACCTCCATTATTATCTGTATTCCATCTTGGGTCAGTCTTGGATTCTTGTTTATCATAGAAACATAGATGACCTCTTTAAGACTGTTTCTCCTTTTTCAGAAAGTAAAGCTTCTCTTGTCCTTTTTATCATCAGCTCAGTGACATCTGGTCACAGATTTACTCCTGACTTGCCAAGCAGTTCTAATTCCACAACTATTTGCCATGCATCGGGAAGGCCCCCAATTTTTTTTGAAAGGGAAGCAGATATCTTTTCAGCTAAGGGATAGGTAAATGTCTAGAATGGGGTGAACAGGGGAGTCTATTATGTTTTCTGTAGTCTCACTGGGGCTTTCCTTTCCACTTTCAATCTTGATATGACTAAATCTGAATTCCTTTTCAATATTTCCATTTCCTTCAATGGCAACACACATTTCTAGTCTTCCAGGCTAGGAAATAAGAGTAAGCTATCGAATCTCTTATTTTTCTATATCCTACATCTTCTATGTTTAATTTGTCACCAAGTCCCATGTTTTCTTCCTTTAAAATGTCTTTTGTATCAGCTTTTTTCTCTTGACTTTCTATACTCACTTTAATCCAGACTCTTATTATCTTTTAGCTTTCATTGTTATTGTTGTTTCCTATTCTTTATGATCCCATTTTGTAGTTTTCTTGGCCAAGATACTGTAATAGTTTGCCATTTCCTTCTGTAGCTCAGATGAAGAAACTGAGGCAAACAGGATTAAATGACTTGCCCAGGGTCACACAACTAGTAAGTATCTAAAGCTGGATTTGAAGATGTTTTCCTGATTCTAAACCTAGTGCTCTAGGTCTATCCTACATACTAAACTTAGCAGATAAATCTTCCTTAGAAGCTACCTCTGTCACATTACTCCTCTGATCAAGACTTATTGCCCAAAATATAAGATTAAAACTCATTGAGCTGGCTGTCAAAGTCCTCTACAATCTGTTCTCACCCTACCTACCCAGTCCTGTTTGCCACCATACCCAGCAAGTCATCTTTGCCTTGACTCCCAGATACCACCTCCACTTTTATGCCCAAACCTTGTTCATGGCTTTTCCCTCCATTTATATAGATGCTACACATTCTCCAAGACCCAGTTCAAGATCCATCTTCACCAAGTCTCTTCTGTTTGCTTTTACCTGCATTGATCTTCCTTTTCTGAAAAATGGCTTTACTCATTCAACAAACCTTTCTTGAGATACACATACACATACACACACACACACACACACACACACACACACTATATAAAGACATTATGCTCATATTAGTGCCAGACCCATATGAGTCACTGCTTTATAATTTCTGGGTATGGATTAGTTCTGAATTCTGTGTGATATTTGGACCTTCCCAAAGGCAAAAACAAATAAGCAAACAAAAAAAAAACCCAATTGCTAACCTTTTCTATATCCCACATAAACTTAGGCACAATACTAGTCACATATTAGGAGCATGTTAACTGATTGACTCAATTACTCAATAAAGGGATGTGTGTTCTATGAAGGCAGACTAAAAAGTTTAGGCTTTTTTTAGTCTGGAAAGAAAAGATAACTGGAATTAAGATTAAATTCTATAAAGCCTTGGATAGTAAGGGTAAACATTGAATTAATAAAAATATCTAACATTTATATAGTATTTTAAGTCTTGCAATTTAAATACATTATTTCATTTGATCCTCACAACAATCCTGTGAACAGATTCTATAAGATATTACCATGAGGAAACTGAGGCTCAGAGAAGTTCAATGACAGGCAGCTAATAAGCATTGTACATGGAATTGAACTCTGTCCTGCTGAACTCCAAGTCCAATACTTCATCCACTATACCGACAAATAGACAAACATCTTACTTTACCAAGTGGGAAAGAAACTTCATAAAGCTCTGAGAAGTACAGGCTGAAAATATAAATAGATTTGAGAAGGGCTTGAATTAGCTCAAGAATGGAAGCTCCACAACTGAAGAAAGCTAGGGATGTGTGGGGGGACAGATTAAACTTTCTGATGTTGGTGTCATAAGAAACAACTATACATTTATAAAAGCAAAACCAATAACAAATATTCCTTGGGATTTCTGTCTAAGAATTCTCAAATGGAAGGGCTGTGGATCTGAGTCAAAGTGGCATTTCTTTTGTGCTTATGTATGGTCTGCAGCACCATGTCCTTGGCACTACCATTATAACACCTGTTCTCTAAACCCTCCTCTCCACTCGTAACCTTTCTCTCCCATTCTCCAAGGCCCAACTCAAGTACCATCTCATTCATGAAGTCTAGCCAGAGAGAACAATAAGCAGCCCACATTTGTGGAAAGTCCCTTTTCTCACAACAACCCTCTGGATTGGATAGCACAAGTAGTAGTGTATCATTTTTACAAAGGAGGTTGTAAACCTGTTTGGTTTAGAGAAGTTAGGAGATATAGCTTGGTGTCACATTGTGTTATGAACAAAATTCAGTTCTGGTATTCTGAATTCTTCTCTGAACTTCCCTGAGAAGTCAATATATCTCCTATGACTCTTATCATTTTCTCTTTTACATCTATGTGCATGTCAAGTACATATCTTCCCTGCTAGATAGTAAGCTACTTGAAATCCTGTGTCCTGTGTCCTAATCCTAACCATGTGTGTCCTACAGTGTAGTGAACACTTTACACATTATAGTATTCCACAACAGAGGAAGGAAGGGAAGGAAAGGGAAGGAAAAGGGGGAAAGGGAAGAATGGGGGAAGGGAAGGGAAGTATAAGAAAGGGAAGAAAGAAGGAAGGAAGGAAAGAAGGAAGGAAAGAAGGAAAGAAGGAAGGAAGGAAAGAAGAAAGGAAGGAAGGAAGGACCCCCATTGGGGGCATTAGGAAAAACACACAGGAGGTCCTGTGCCATATAATGGTGCCAATAATGCTCCTGCCAGTCATATTAGCCTACCCTAAAGGTCCAGTGAGCATTTCCCCAGTGGTGCCTTTGGGGAGTAAAGCCTGGTTTCATAGACATTTTCTTGGCCTACTCTAAGTAGGTCTCAGATCCTGTGGCTGGGTCCCAATCTCAGGCGCCTATTCTGGAGCAAACCCAGCAGGGAGTCCTAGAAGGAGTGGGAACATCGTATTAATGTTCCCCGAGAAGGTGCATTCCCTGAGCACATTGTGTTCTGAGAAGCCAGAGAGGGCATTGTTCTGGGCTCTGCCCAGTGGACCATGCAAGAACACCTGCTCCATGTCTCGGCACTAATGACAGTCCCTGCCAAAGGAACAACTCCGATTGAAGGGAATAGAGCTGCCTGGGACCGAGCAGTCTCCCCAGAGCAGGCCTGACAACGCTCCGGGAGGCCATACCGTTGTCTCCTCACCTTGGTAAATGAGAGCACGCTAGCAGCTCATAGAGGCAGCCTGGCACAGTAGGGAGGACTTAGTTTCCTCATCTATGACACGAGCTGGTTGGACCGGGCAGCCTCTAAAATCCCAACAATAGTCTTCTCCTTCACAAGATCGTTTTGAGGAAAGCTCCTTAACGTGCAATAGGAATGTGAGTTATCATTATCATTGGCCACAGAGAAGGGAAGTACAAAAATCTTCATAAAATCTCAGATTTTGACAGGACTGACCTGACACTGACAAGCAGGACATTTTCACAGAACAATACCAGGGAGGCAATGGTGATGTGCAAGAATTCCCAGACAGCCTTAGGTCCAGAGGAGAATGAGTCAGAGGGTGAGTGCTCTGACTTTGTGCCATACAACCTTCCCACAACAATTCTGGAGAGCAGGGGCTGCGCGTGCCAGTGTGTGACTGCCGGGATAAAACAGCCACTTAAATAAAACACAGCAACAGACCCAAGTCTTCATCCCTTACACCAAGGGGCGCCTGCTTGGGGGACTGGACCCTAACAGGGAATGGAGGATGCGGAGTCTGAGTACCTTTATCTGTGTGACTTTATTTCTCTGTGCCTCAGTTTCCCTTCTGAAAGTGGGGGTATTGGACTAGAGGAAGTCAGCTTCTTTTGAGCTCTAAAGGCTGGGATGAGATAAGCATCAGTAACAGCCTCTCTCTAGCCCTTGGCTGGATCTCCTCCTCTTCCTCCCACTCCACCCAGGAAGGTCAGCACTGGCCAAGTTCCTTCACTCCCCCCTGGGCCAGCCTCACCCACCCACAGGACTCTGGTCACATGATTTTCTGGGCCTAGAACAAACTACAGTGTTTCCGTTGGGGAATGGACCGAGGGAGAGGAGGAGGGGGCAGATCCTGGCCCTCCTGATCACTTCAGAAATTTTCCAGTGTTTCTGTGCCAGCTAGACTCTTAATAATGTTCCCCAGCTCCCTTAAAGTACAAGGATACATGCGATCCACTTGCATTACAAGGATTAAAAAAAAAAAAAAAAAGAGTAGAGTTAAGGCTACTTTCCAATCAGAGGCATCAGGGCTCCGAGAATGAGGCTCTTGTGAGGGGATGTTAATCAAGGCATCTTAAGGAAATGCAAATCAGGAGAAGACTCAAGTGATTAGAAACCTGATCGAAAGCTGGGCCTCAAGTCCTAAAATCTGGAAGAGAAGAAGGAGAAAGAGACCAAGGGAGCAAACAGCCACTGCCGCAAAAAGGGGTTTCCAGGGCCCTCAGCTTACGGGGGAGGGGCTCCAGCATGTACCAGGGCGACGTGCTGCTGCTGAGAGGAGAGCCCCCCCTTTTCTCTTCCAGGCAGAAAATGTGGGCTTGAATTAAGCCTCTGCCAGTTATTAGATGCTGGGTAATGGGGAAGTCATTTCAGCTCTCTGAGGCTTGGTTTCCCTCACTGAAAAGTATGGAAAGGAATTGCTTACACTATTTACCTCAGAGTATTTTTTTGTAGGGAATAGTTATTGCAAAGGAAATATAAAGCAAGGAAAATAAAGAAGGCAGAAAGAAAAAGATAAAAGATTGGATTCTTTCTTTCTCTGCCTCCCTCCCTTCCTCTCTCTTTCCCTTCCTCCCTCCTCTCCCTTCCTCTCTGCCTCCTTCCTTCCCTCCCTTTCTCTTTCTTTTTTCTCCCCATTTCTTTCCTGACCTGGGATTTCATTAATACAGGAAACTCCCCAGCAAGAAAACCTCTTCTACCAATACAGATCAGCCCCAGCTTGGCATCTTACAGGTCTTAGAGAATTGCTTGGGGACCCTGGAAAGATGTAGTAACTGGCTACCTGGGCATATAGGCTGTCAAGGTCAGCAGCAGGACTTGAAATCAGGTCTTCCTAACCCTAAAGCCAGCATAGGGTACTAGACTCTGTACTGCCTCAATCCGTTCCTACCAAACTCTCTGTAATATTTTAAGATACATAAACAGACTGGAAGAGCACATACATCCTTTCCTATCCATTTCCCTGCCTATCTCCAAATCAGTGATTCCTACATAGCCTGCATCTTAGTTCGGAATTCAGCTTCTTGTTTCCAATGAAATAGAGAACATCGGTGATATGAGTTCTGAACCCCTTCAGGCTCAGTAACTCACTTTAAAAAGAAAAACCAAACCATCCACAAACTTGGGATGATTACAGAAAGGAACATGGTAGATAAGACTGTAATACAGAATGTTAAATGTAGTTTCTTTAGACTGACTAGACCCTACCTCATGCTACCTCCTGCCGCTCTCCAATAAAAGATCTACATAGTTGGACTTCCTGATTCAACACCATTTAAAATTTTATTAAATGCCTATTGTTGGGCATGCCCAGTCTGTCTAACGTGGAGCACATGGGTAGGAGCAGTCTCCTTTGACTGATTGCCTGAGTCTTTAAAGCTGGTAAGGTTGAGCTTCGGGCTCTCTTTCCCACCACTGTCTCACTGGTTCAGTTTATGGTTTCTCACCATGGATGAGCTAGGACCTTTACCCTCTGGACACAGAGGAAGAGAGCTACAGAAATACTGTGGGAAAAGAGAGCTCACAGCTCAGTCTTGCCAGTGAGAGGGGACACAATGGCCTCCATATTGGGCAAACTGAACGTGACCATCCATGCCTTTGTCACAAGATCACTGGATTTAGATCTCTTTTTTTTTTATTAAAAGCTTTTTATTTACAAAACATATGAGTGATTTTTCTACATTGACCTGAGCAAAAACTTTTTTTTCCCAAGCTTTTCCCCTCCTTCCCCCCACCCCCCACCCCTAGATGACAGGTAATCTAATACATGCTAAATAGGATAAATTATATGACAAATACAATACATGTATACATATCTATACAGTTATCTTACTGCACAAGAAACATCAGATCTAGAAAGAGAAGAAGAAAAAAACAACCTAAGAAGGAAAACAAAATGCATGGAAATATTCACAGAAAGTGTTAAAATGCTGTGTTGTGGTTCGTACTCAGTTCCCACAGGCCTCTCTCTGGATGTATATGACTATCTTCATCACTGAACAATAGGAACTGGTTTGAATCACATCATTGTTGAAGAGAACCATGTCCAACATAATTGATCATCGTATAGTCTTGTTGCTGTGTATAATGTTCTCCTGGTTCTGCTGATTTCACTCAGCATCAGTTCATGCAAGTCTCTCCAATCCTCTCTGAAATCCTCCTGTTGGTCATTTCTTACAGAACAATAATAATCCATAATTTATTTATCCATTCTCCAATTGATGGGCATCCTTTCAATTTCCAGTTTCTTGCCACTACAAAAAGGGCTGCCACAAACATTTTTGCACATGTGGGTCCCTTTCCCTCCTTTAAAATCTCTTTGGGATATAGGCCCAGTAGAAACACTGCTGGGTCAAATGGTATGCACAGTTTGACAACTTTTTGAGCATAGTTCCAAATTGCTCTCCAGAATGGTTGGATCCGTTCACAGTTCCACCAACAATGTATCAGTGTCCCAGTTTTCCCACATCCCCTCCAACAGTTAACATTATCATTTCCTGTCATTTTAGCCAATCTGACAGGTGTGTAGTGGTATCTCAGAGTTGTCTTAATTTGCATTTCTCTGATCAATAGTGACTTGGAGCACCTTTTCATGTGACCAGAAATAGTTTCAATTTCTTCATCTGAAAATTGTCTGTTCATATCTTTTGACCATTTATCCATTGGAGAATGGCTTGAATTCTTATATATTTGAGTCAATTCTCTATATATTTTAGAAATGAGGCCTTTATCAGAACCTTTGAATGTAAAAATATTTTCCCAGTTTACTGCTACCCTTCTAATCTTGTCTGCATTCATTTTGTTGTAGAAAAACTTTTTAACTTGATATAGTCAAACTTATCTATTTTGTGATTAATGATGACCTCTAGTTCTTCTTTGGTCACAAATTCCTTCCCCCTCCACAGGTCTGAGAGGTAAACCATCCTACATTGTTCTAATTTGTTTATAATATCATTCTTTATGCCTAGATCATGAATCCATTTTGACCTTATCTTGGTATATGGTGTTAGGTGTGGGTCAATGCCTAATTTCTTCCATACTAGTTTCCAATTACCCCAGCAGTTTGTGTCAAATAGTGAGTTTTTATCCCAAAAACTGAGGTCTTTGGGTTTATCAAACACTAGATTACTATTGTCATTGAGTATTTTGTCCTGTGAACCTAACCTATTCCACTGATCCACTACTCTATTTCTTATCCAGTACCAAATGGTTTTGGTGACCACTGCTTTATAATATAGTTTTAGATCTGGTACAGCTAGGCCACCCTCATTTGCTTTTTTTTCATTAATTCCCTTGAAATTCTTGACCTTTTGTTTTTCCAGATGAATTTTGTTGTTATTTTTTCTAGGTCAGTTAAATAATTTCTTGGGAGTTTGATTGGTATAGCACTAAATAAATAGATTAGTTTAGGTAGTATTGCCATCTTTATTATATTTGCTCGACCTATCCAAGAGCACTTGGTGTTTTTCCAATTGTTTCGATCTGACTTTATTTGTGTGGAGAGTGTTTTGCAGTTTTGCTCATATAGATCCTGATTTTCCCTTGGCAGATATATTCCCAAATATTTTATACTATCGATAGTTATTTTGAATGGAATTTCTCTTTGTATCTCTTGCTGTTGCATTTTGTTGGTGATGTATAAAAATGCTGATGATTTATGTGGATTTATTTTGTATCCTGCAACTTTGCTAAAGTTGTGGATTAATTCTAATAGTTTTTTAGTTGATTCTCTAGGGTTCTCTAAGTAGACCATCATATCATCTGCAAAGAGTGATAATTTGGTTTCCTCATGACCTACTCTAATTCCTTTAATCTCTTTTTCTTGTCTTATTGCCAAGGCTAGCATTTCTAATACAATATTGAATAGTAATGGTGATAGTGGGCAACCTTGTTTCACCCCTGATCTTATTGGGAATGGTTACTAGATTTAGATCTCGAAGGGACCTTAGAAATAATCCAGCACAACTACCTCATTTTAGAGATAAGGAAACTAAAGGGCATAAAAGTAAAGGGATGCTCCTGAAGTTGTGTGCCACAGACAATGGCAGAGATGGAAGATAAGTTCCCACTGTTTGGCATCATATCACCTTGATCCAGAGCTGGAAGGGACCCCAGAGAGCATCCACTCTAATCCCTGCATTCTATACATGAGGGAACAGAAGCTCATAGCAGTCAAATGACTTGCCCAAGGCCCCTACAGGCAGTAAGCACCAGTCAGGCTTTAAACCCATGCCCTCTGACTCCCAGAATCAGGGTCCCATGGAGTCTGTCAAGCTTTTTCTGCTTCTCCACAGAATCTTGGAATGGCCTGTAGAATTATTTAATCTAATCTCCTAATACTTACAGGACTCCTTTTTTCAACAACCCTGATTGTTGAAACACAGGTTCTATTTGAACACTTCCAGGGATGATGAACTAACTATCTCATAATGTAGCCCTTCCTATTATCGGAAAAACATAATTATTAAATTCTTCCTTAATTGTTAGAGCCAAAAATTGGCCAGAAGCTTTTCTAGAATGTAAGATTATAGGCTTCTGGGATTCAGAGTTAGAAGGGACCTTAGAAATTATCTAATCTAACCCTCACATTTTAGAGATGAGGAAAGATCGGTCCAAATTCTGACTCCTACAGCCACATAGAAATGTCTCTTCTCTTTTCTAAGATAATATGTGAAGCCTGTGTGTCCCTCCTCTCTACCTCCCCTCCCCCATCTTTCCTTCTCCAAGTCAAACACTCTGAGTTCCAACATCATGTCAGGTATCTTCAGTGTCCTGGCTACCCTCCCCTGACAATCTTCAGCTTCTCAGGGTCCCTCTTAAAGCAAGGCACTGAAAACACATGATGATGTCATGGCTGATGCAGTGAAAAAGCCTGGATTTGATGTCAAAAAGAGTCTGCTTTTAATCCCAGTTCTGACACTTATCACCTATAAGACCTTAGACAAGTCCCTTTAACCTGCCTGGGTTTCTATTTCCTTTCCTGTAAAATGAAGGGGCTGGATTAAATGGCCTTGAAAAGCTCTTCCTGCTCCAAATCTATGATTCTATGACCCTTCCCTTCTTGAGTCTCCTGCCCTCCTCCTTTCCTAGGCTTCAGCTCCATGCTCCAGCTCCAATCTGTTTTTAAAAGTGTTTCTAGTGATGAATGAAGGATGAAGGAAAAGTCACCTCAGCCTAGCCAATTCTCTCAGTCCTTTTCCTCCATGCAACCTACCTCTCTTATTTTTACCACATATATTAAGCACACATGCACACACAGAGAGCTGACAGTGATGGCCACACCCTTGGCATAGCCTGTGCCTTCTGCTCTGAGAGCCAATCCTTCAACATCCTTCAGGGGCAGAGAGCAGGGGTGAAAGTACTGCTGGTGCATTCAGCTGGGAGCCATGCACCAGGAGCTGTGGGGGGTGACAGAGCCAGCAAGGGAGGTAGGAAAGGACCAGGAGGAGCCAGTCCATGCACGTCCTGATACCAATTAAGCCCAACCCTGTCGCAAAGGGGGCCTAGCTGAGCTGCATTTATCAGCCTGCCTGGAAGGGGCTCATGCAAGCTGTCCCCCTGGCTGACGGATTAGACAGCAGACAATTAGGTTTCAGGCGTGCATGCACACACACACACTCACACACACACACTCACACACTCACATCCCTTTCTCCATCCATCTGCAAGGCCAGGGCGACAGAGCACAGCTGTGCCACTGTCCGGAGCCTCCAGATCTGCGTGCTGCAGAATAAAAAGGAGCCCCCGTCAGAGCCTTGCCTTTCAGCACCCGTCGCAAAATGAGTGAGGGGTCCCCAAAGGGACGAAACCATCACAACAGAGCTGCTTAACCCCTCACCAGCTGGTTTCTCTGAGCTGCACACAGCTGGGGCTGGGCAGGTCAGGGGAAAACCTCACTATTCCAGCCTATGGCTTAAAATTTCTCACACACCTCAGCAGCAGCAACAACAAAAACCCACACGTGATGTTTCAGCCTTGTGATTCTGTCCAAAGGAGACAAACGGACAGCCTCAATAAAGAAAAGACAGTATATTGTCTTACTTGATTGCATCGACCTGGAAGTGCAGACCCCTAGGCTCTCTCCTAGCTCCACTTGTGAATTTGGGAAAACATGATATAGTGAAAAGTGCCCTGGGTAAGAGACCTGGATTCCAGACCCAGCCTGGCCACTTAGCTACTGTAGAACCTATCCCCCCTGGGGGGGGATATCTTCAACTGTAAAATAAAAGCGTTGACCTTCAGGATTTCTGAGATCCCTGCTGGCTTAAATTCTGGGATTTTAAGGCACTTAGCTTGAGCCACCCTGAACTGTTTCCTCATCTACAAAGTAGAAGTAACAATCCTGGCCCTACCAACCTCAGGGATTTATTGAGTGGATCAAAGGAGATAATTTATATGAAAGCACCTTGAAAATTGTTAAGATCTATACACATGTTGATGCTATATTTCTTTCTTCTTTCTTCTTTTTCTTCTTCTCTAAGTCACTAACTTCTCAGAATTCTAGGCAACTGTCTAAGAGATTGTAAATTGGAGAAAAGGTGCCAACTTGCACTAGTAGAAAGAATTTCCCCATCTAGGAACTCCTAAAACAATGAAAAGCACAGTTCCAGCCCCTATCCCTATCCTATTACTATCTAATATCAAAAGATCCATTATTTCATCAGCATAAGTGTTCCTACCAACAACATACCCTAAGAGATAGTCTCTATGAGTTGCTATGGTTGAAAAAAATGCATTGATCAGTGGCTAAGTTAATGATGGGCCTCTGTTCTTAGCCATGTTAGACCTCAGATGATAGGCATAGACATATGTATGGTCTGTCACCAGATCACTAGGTCTATCACACTTCAAGCCTTTTCAGTTCATTTCTAGATAATAATGAAGCATTGGAAGGATTTTAGTGGAGAAATAATTCCTGTAATTATTATTATTAGATTTTATATTAAATACAATGCAAGCAAACAAAAAGACTATAATATGCGAGTGGAGTAGGTCTCCAAAAAAAGTCCTTTTTTTTTTTTTTACAATTGCCTATTACAGTAGTTCTCAATGTTTTTATTCACAGCATAGTTCTCTTTTCTGTGAGAAATCACAGTAAAATTAACATTAAAACTGGACAAAAAGAAGAGTTCCTAGACAGTTAGATACCTAGATTTCCATGTCCTTGAGATTCCTCTAGCTGTCTTTTCTCCTGACCCATCATCCCCTAACCTCTTCTTTGTACTTCTTCCTCAGGATTCCAAGCAGTAGAAATAGTTTTTCACCCCTGAGAACAGAAATCTATTGTGACCTTCCAAACACAGTTGGGAAAATAAGATCACAAAGTGCAACTATGGGGTGGGAGTTAGGGATTTCACAGTACACCTAGTGAAAATAGCAGCACATCCTTGGAGAACTACTGACCTAGCATATATATCACAAAATCTTCAATCCATGGAAACTCAAAGAATATGTTTGGAAATGTCATTGCTCCTAGTGAAAGAACTTGTATTAAGAACTGGAGCACAAAAAGACTTTTGGATGCCCAGTGGATGTTTTGGGGTTCTTAAACACTGTAGAACAAGTTAGAATAACTCAAAATCTGCCTTTGGAGAGAGCAGAAGAACAACAGTGATATGCAAGGAGCCTGTGACTCCAGAATTCATTGCCTGCTCAGTCATTGACTTAGAAAATGGTCCTGCTTCCTCTTACATGATCAGAAGGTCTAGAGTATATTATGTGCTATGGGATATATAATAAGAGAAGGCTTAAGCCCTGCCCTCAGAGAATCATTAGGAAAAAGACACCTGAGAGGCCATCTAATCTGACTCCTCAATTTTACAAATAGGACATTGAGATCAAGAAAAAGGAAATGATGTTGCCTTGAGACACTTTGCTACTAAGTGGGATAGCTGGGATCTCAAGCTTCTGATTCCAAATCAAATATTTGTTCCTTGTAGCATTGTTGAGGAGGCAAGTTTTCCTCATGAAACAAAGAACAATGGGAGAATGCTTATAATAAAGTATGAGTTCTAGTGTTACAAACCTATACATATTCAAAGAGTTCAGAGAAATTAGAAGTCAACGTGACTAAAGCAGAGATGGGATTTCATGGAGGAGACAAATCTTTAAGTTTAGGCAAAGAAACAGGGAATATATTGGGAGAAATAAAATGGAGAGAGGAACGAGAAGTGTAAGAGATAGATTAAAGTCAGCTAAGCCTCTTCTAAAATCTCATCATGGTTGTGGAAGTAAACCTGGATTTTTCAAAGGCTGTACAAGTTGAATACAAGCTCTGGAAGTTTCTGCCATGCTGGAAATGCTTCAAGGAATGTCTTATTGATGAACTATATTTGATGAGGTCTAGGCTAGTCAAGTCTACAGATTCTTCACAGGAAATTTGGCCATTTGATGATAAAATCTTTGGCCAAGGCAACCTACAAAATTAAGAAAAACACAAAATGATTCTCATATCTCTGCAACTCTTTTCTATTGCTGTGGTATTGGTGGCAGATTGGTGAAAAAGAGGGTGGGAGCAGAAGTTAAAAAAACTACTACAGTTTTTAGACATTCTGTAAACATTAACTTAAATATTGGTGAATCTAAATGTGAAATACTTGTCAATTGCTCAATAAGAGGACATATAACTGCAGGAATTGAATCCTATAAAGCTTGACAATGTCATTGTACATGAAACCAGAAAACAAAAGAAGGTATAACTAAAGGGAAGTATGTTTCAGGAATTTTCCTTGGAGAAGCAAATAAAGGATTTGGTGAAGTAGTTCTCTATAATGCATCCAAAAACAATAAGAAAAAGTATTTCACGGGGTTTCAGGAAATCTTATATTTTTTATTAAAGCTTTTTATTTACAGAATATATGAGTAATTTTTCTACATTGACCTTTGCAAAATTTTCTATTCCAAATTTTTCCCTCCTTCCTTCCACCTCCTCCCCTAGATGGCAGGTAGTCTAATACATGTTAATTATGTTAAAATACATGACAAATCAAATATATGTATACATATTTATTCAGTTACCTCGCTGTACAAAAAAAATCGGATCTATAAAAAAAACCTGAGACGGAAAACAAAATGTAAGCAAACATCAACAGAGAGCGTGAAAATGCTATGTTGTGGTTCAAAGTCAGATCCCACAGGCTGCTCCCTGGGTGGATATGGCTTTCTTCATCACTGAACAATTGGAACTGGTTTGAAACATCTCATTGTTGAAGAGAATCATGTCCATCAGAATTGATCATCATATAGTCTTGGTGTTGCCATGTATAATGTACAATGATCTCCTGGTTCTGCTCATTTCACTCAGTATCAGCTCATGCAGGTCTCTCCAGGCCTCTCTGAAATCATCCTGCCAGTCGTTTCTTATAGAACAATAATATTCCATGACATTCATATACCATAATTTATTCAGCCATTATCCAATTGATGGACATCCATTCAGTTTTCAGTTTCTTGCCACTACCAAGAGGCTGCCACAAACATTTGTGCACATGTGGATCTCTTTCCCTCCTTTAAGATCTCTTTGGGATATAAGTCCAGTAGAAACACTGCTGGGTCAAAGGGTATGCACAATTTGATAACTTTTTGAGCATAGCTCCAAATTGTTCTCCAGAATGGCTGGATCCGTTTACAATTCCACCAACTTATCAGTGTTCCAGTTTTCCCACATCCCCTCCAACATTCATCATTTTCTTTTCTTGTCATCTTAGCCAATCTGACAGATGTGTAGTGGTATCTCAGAATTGTCTTAATTTGCAGGAAATCTCATATTATGATGCTTATGATTAGCATTTACACAAACATGACCATGAAAATAATTGCAGGTAATGCACCACATCTGTTATGGAGGATGAAGAAGAAATAGAGAATTTAATAAAGATCTCAACAATATTCTCTAAATTAAATCAAAATATATTTTGACACTCTTTAGTGACTTTAGTTCATAAGGAAAGATGGTTTAAGAATTGTGAAGCAAGAAACAAGAAAGATGAAAGGCTTATGGACTGCATAAAAGAATCATGTATCAAAAATATTTTCTATGAGAAAAGAACTGAGACATACTAAACATGGTGAGCGAGCAGCATGTTTTAAAAAAAACAATGAAACATTTTAACAAATAGAAAATGATTTTTAATGAAGTAGTAGTTATTCCTGAATCAGCCATCTTTGCAAGTCAGATCATTACTTGTTGATGAAAAATAAAAATAATTTTTAAATAAAAGAGGAATGCTCAAAAGTCTATTAAACTATGCCTATCCTTTGATCCAGCAATATTTCTACTGAGTCTGTACCCCAAAGAGATCATAAAAAGGGAAAAGAACCCACATAGGCAAAAATGTTTGTACCAACCCTTTTTACAGTGGCAGAGAACTGGAAATTGAGTGGATGCCCTTCAGTTGGGGAATGGCTGAATAAGTTATGGTATATGAATATAATGGAATCTTATTGTTCTGTAAGAAACAATAAACAGGATGATTTCAAAAAGGCCTGGATAGACTTGTATGAACTGATGCTAAGTGAAGTGAGTAAAACCAAAAGAACATTGTACACAGCCACAAGAACATTATGTGATGATCAACTGTGATGGATGTGGCTCTTTTCAACAATGAAATGATTCAGACCAATTCCAATAGACTTGTGATGAAGAGAACAATCTGCATCCAGAGAGAGGACTGTGGGAACTGAGTATGAATCACAGCATACTATTTTCACCTCTTGTTGTTTGCTTGCTTATTTGTTTCTCTCATTTTTTTTCCTTTTTGATCTGATTTTTCTTATGCAGCATAATAAATGTGGAAATATGTTTAGAAGAATTGCACATGTTTAATCTATATTAGATTACTTACTGTTTAGGGAGGTAGGAGGTGGAAAGGGAGGGAGAAAAATATGACTACAAGGTTTTGTAAGGGTAATTGTTGAAAACTATCCATGTATTTTGAAAAATAAAAAAACATTATTCAAAAAACTAAAAGAGGAAAAATAAGATGTAGAAATGATGTTAAATTAACATTATTCCAACTTAACCTATTAAAAAAACAAGTTGTTGGTAACAAAAATAGATAAAAAGATAAAAGAGCAGCTATTGATATAAACTATTAATCTTTCTGTAAGAAGTTTGACCAATGTAAATCAAATGACATAATGATAAAAATGGAGCCTAGAAACCTCCTAGTGATTAAGCCTTTGATCTCTTTGCCAAGAGGAGAAACTGGGAAGCCAAGAGTAACATTGAATTATAATTTAAATTCTTTTATAAAATCTTATTTAAAAGAGTACAAGGAAGTATTATAGAAGATTATTAATTTTTTTATAAAATAGCAAAAACAATGGAGAGAAAAATAATTTAAAAGAAAGCATGATGAAAGATCTAACAGAGCAAAATCATTTCAAGAGTATTAAAGAATGAAACTGAAAGAACAACGAAAAGACAAAATTTTTGTACAGATTTTTATAACAATTTTTTCATTAAGATATAGTGATGTCATCATATTTGGACTCTAGTACTATAAGAAGAAGTAAAAATGGCAATGAAGGAAACAAGAATGTGAAAAGCAATTGACCTGAAGTGAGTACTCAGAGAGGAGCTCCATTCTGGAGGCAATAACATTTTGATCATCTTAAGAAATAAAAGAAAGGAGGATAGCAAAGGTAAAAGAAAAAATTCTGGATTTTATTATTACCATGGAAAGAGAACCAACAAATATCAATAACTACCAGTTCACATGCTAATTTTCCCATCAGTACAGAAATATTTATGAGAATAACCTACATATCTATGAAAGGCATCCTTGATGAAAGTAAAGAAGGGAAATGGCTTCTATCCATCAATGATATTCTGTAGAATACCATATCTTTACAATTACTCAGTTTCCCAAAATATGGAGAAGATGCAAAATTCAATAATGTTTTCTTTGTTTACAACTTTTGAAAGCATTTAATTTTGTAGAGCAAAATCCCACTTTAAAGGCTAGAAAGTCTATATCAAAATAATAAAGAAAATGCTTGAAAAGTAATTAACTATGCTAACTCACTCAATCACTCTCTTATTGTTATTAGCAAATGAGATATAAAATAAATGTTGCTACTGACATGGCAGAATCAAGAGGAATTCCTTAAAGGTGGTGAGATCCTCTACATGCTCTTATTTGCAAAAGACATAGTGCTAATTCCATCAATTACATTACATTACAGATTCCTAAATGATATTTCATAATCACTCAAAAGAATTCAGCCTAACTATCCAAACAGGGAAAACCAAGGAGATGGGAAATGCCTATTGTCTACATTGATAAGTAGTTGGACAAACAATTCATAGAGTTTATCTATCAAAATGTGTACATATGTGTATGTTTGTATACCCACAAATATACTTGTATATATGCATGTGATTAAACACATATTTATTCTTCTACCTTTTTTGTTACCAAACACATACATACACACACGTGCATACACACACACACATATACACACATACCTTGAGCTACATTGCAAGTAAGTAACCTGAGGCAAGAATCAAAGAAGAAAAATATACCTTGCCACTCTCTGCTTTGAAACTCTTCAAATTTGATATATTTCAGCAATTGATGCTTACTTTGCACACATTACATTTGGTTGTTTTGGTTGAGCAGTAGGGATGTGAGGTTGGCCAGGCATAATACCCAGGTTCCTCTGCTGCTATTATTGCCTTTGGCCATGGGCAGCTCCTCCTCAACAAAGGTGGTAGTGCACTGGATTGTCAGGTGGGAGCTTATCTATCAATATGTATGTGTCTATATGTATGTATATATGTGCATATATAAATAGATACATATCCTTTAACTAGGCATTCTTTTTCATGACTCCAAGCTTATTTCTGAGACAAATGCTCAACTTTTTAATCACCATTATTCTTCTGGTAATATTATATGATTATAAGGCATGGAATACTATAGTCTCTGAAGAACTGAGGATGAGGATCACCTAAGAAGCAACAGAGAGGTGTATAGTAGGTGTTGGCAGGCTGAAGCAAAAAAAAAATGGGGAATTATAAGGAAAAGAGGTCTAAAGTATCAAATTAAAAGAAAAAGGATGTATGTGTATAAAAATATTTATAGCAGCTCTTTTGATAGTGCCAAGGAATTGGAATTTGAGGGGATGCCCATCAATTGGGGAATAGCTAAACAAGTTGTGGTATATGATTATGATAAAAGTCTGATATACTGTAAGAAATGACAAGAAAAACCTTGGAAGCCTTACATGAATTAAAGCAAAGTGAAATGAGAAGACCCAAGAGAACATTGTACACAGTAGCATTGCATAATGACCATCTGTGAATGCTTTAGCTATTCTCAGCAATATAATGATCTAAAACTATTCCAAAGAACTTGTGATAACAAATGCTATCTCTCTTCAGAAAAAGAACTGATAGAGTCTGAGTATAGATCAAAGCATGCTCTTAAATAAAAACTTTATTATCGTTGTGTTTTTGTTGGTGTTTTCTTTTGCAACATGGCTAATATGGAAATGTTTTATTGACTACACATGTATAATCTACATCAAATTTCTCATTTTCTCAAGGAAGCAGGAAGGGAGGGAGAGAATTTGGAACTTAAAATTTTAAAAAGTAAATGTTAAAAATTTTGGTTTGCATGTAATTGAGAAAAAAACAAAATAAAAATTAAATATATAAAAAAGAGAGGTTTAAAGTAGAAGTGCTAGACAAACAGCCCGCTGGCCACATGCAATCTACAACAATCCTGAATTTTAAATGAACGAGAATAAACCGTGCTATGGGATGAAGTGACACCACATTGATTCAGGTCAAAAGGAATATTCTCTCCCTTGATATTCTCCCTGCAGGGTGAAAAGGTATGACAAGTATTTTGGAAGCAAACATACAAACTTATGGTGTGTCCATATCAGAGATACTATCTGGTTCTAGACGTATCTCAGGAAAGGAACAAAGTGGGTAGGAAATCCCAAGAGGATTATGATATGATAAAGGAATAGAATAATTCTAATATGAGGGGCAATTTGTGAAGTGAATGAGTGTTGGGCATGGGAATCAAGAATACCTGAGTTAAAAATTGGTCTTTGACTTCCAGGAGCCAAGATGGCAGAGTAAAGAGTAAATTACTGTAACTCTCACATATTCACCTCTAAACAACCATAAAATGAGACCCCAGAACAAATCCTGGAATAGCAGAAGCAACTAAAATATAGGGTGAAACAATCTTTTAGCCTAAGAAACCTGGAAAGATCAACAAGAAAGATCTGTCTCTTGGGTAAAAGAGGTATGCAATCCAGGACAGAAATCATCCCAGCAAGCTCCACCTCAGCAAACCAACAAGAGATCCTAAGCTCCAGTGAGGTGGAGCAGGCAAACACCAACACCAGGACCCCTCATGTGCCTCAGAAGATCCAAGGGAATGAGAAGACTCCAGCTCAGAGACATATCACATGCTTGAGCATAGCCAGGAGCAAACATGAAACTTTCAGTGGCCAGACAGGTATGTTTTTCAGTGTATCCCCAGGGAAACTCAGAAACACCTCCAGTGGCCTCAGCACATAACAGACACCAGCACTAGGACCCTGGCTCAGCACTAGGTAAACTGCCCACACTCCTGATGGCCTCCACCAGGGCCAGTTAGTCTTTATACACTCAGACATGAGAGGCCCCTATAGGTTTCAGGGCAACATCAATGCAACATCACATAAACAACCAGAGCTTGAAGTCTCTGGCACAAGAAGCCTGATGTAGTGCCCTTTCCATCCTGAGCTGAAATTTAAAAGAAAGGGAAAAGGCAAAAAAAAAAACTAAGCAAATAGCAACAACAACAAAAAAATCTTACCACAGAAAGTTATTACAGTGACAAGGAAGTTCAAGACACAAACTCAGAAGCGGACAATGTCAAAACACATATGGGCAAAACCCCAAAGAAAAATCGAAGTAGTCTCAAGCCCAGAAAGAACTCAGGGAAAGAACACAGTTTAAAAATCATATAAGAGAGATAGAAGAAAAAGTGGGGAAAGAAATGAGGGTGATACAAAGCTATTAAGGGGAACAGAGTTAATAGCTTAGTAATATTTAGAAAACAACTGCTGAAAAAGTAGGATTGGTCACTGAAAAAGGAAATGTAAAAATCCATTGAAGAAAACATCTCCTTTAAAGTAGAATTAGCCAAATGGAAAAGGAAGTACAAACACTGAGAAAAACAACTCCTTAAAAGTTAGAGTTGGGTAAGTAGAAGCTAATGATTCTATGAAACATCAAGAATCAATCAAAAGAATAAAAAAATAGAAGATATAAAATACCTCATTGAAAAAAATAACTGACATGGAAAATAGACTCAAGAGAGACAATGTCAGAATCACTGGACTACCTGAAAATTATAATCAAAAGAAAAATCTGGACAACATCTTTCAAGAAATTATCAAGGAAAACTGCTCTGATGTCCTTGAGCCAGAGATCAATATAGGCATTGTAAGAATCCACCAATAACCTCAGGAAAAGAGATCCCAAAATAAAAACTCCAAAGAGCATTATATCCAAATCACAGAATTATCAGGTTAAGGAAAAATTACTGCAAGTAGTGAGAAAGAAACAATTCAAATCTGGGGAACCAAAATCAGGATTGCATAGGACTTAGCAGCCACATCATTAAAAGATCAGAAGTTATAATATTCCAGAAGGCAAAGGAACCAGGAGTATAACCAAGAATCATCTATCTGACAAAACTAAGTATAGTACTTCAAAGGGGAAAAAATGGTCATTCAATGAAGAATTTCAAGCTTTCATAAGGAAAAGAACAGAACTGAACCAAAAAATCAATTATCTATCAAGATTCAAGGGGCAAGGGGAAAGGAGGAAAAGAAAACATAAGGGATTCATTGAAGCTGAAAAGTTTACATCCCTACATGTGAAGATGATTTTTATAATTCTTAAAAATTGTACTACTAAATAGCACAGTTGGAAGGAATATATATATAGACAGAGTATATAGGTATAAATGATTTTGAGGGAATTAAATATAAAACAAGGGATGAAAAAGAGAGTACACTGGGTGCAGATGGAAGGGAGAGGTAGAATGGGATAAATTATTTCCCATGAAGAGATGCGAAAAATCTCTTATAGTCAAGGATGGGCAATAGGCATTGCTTGAACCTTACTCTTATAGTATTAGTTCAAAGAGGGAATAATATATATAATCAGTTAAACATAAAAATCTACCTTACCAGACAGGAAAGTAGGAAGGGAGGAAATTAAGTTGGGGTGTGGGGGGGAACTGATAAAAGAGAAGGCAGACCTGGGGAAGGGGTGGACAGAAGCAAAACATTGTCAAAAAGGGAAAGGGTGAAAAAAGAGAGAAGACAACCAGGAGGAAAAATAGAATGGAGGAAATACACAGTTAGTGATCATAATGTGAATGGAATGAACTCTCATAAAATTGAAGTAG
Source organism: Myrmecobius fasciatus (assembly GCA_023553655.1). NCBI lineage: Eukaryota > Metazoa > Chordata > Mammalia > Dasyuromorphia > Myrmecobiidae > Myrmecobius > Myrmecobius fasciatus. The sequence continues at coordinate 484,835 of JAJPUD010000657.1, forward strand.
ATATCAGAGGGGAACAAAAACCAGAATTTTATAATATATTGTTTACAAGAAACACACTTGAAGCAAAGAGACATATGCAGAGTAAAAGTAAGGGACTTGAGCAGAATTACTATACTTCAGCTGAAGTTAAAAAAGAAGAAGAAGAAAAGCAGGGTCAGTAATTCTGATCTCAGACAAAGTAAAAGCATAAATGGCCTTAATTGAAAGAGATAAGGAAGAAATATTGCTAAAAGGTCCCATAGACAAAGAAATAGTATCAATAAAGAAGTAACATCAATACTAATCATATATGTGCCAAGTGGTATAGCATCTAATTTCTTTTTTTATTAAAGCTTTTTATTTTCAAAATATGTGCATAGATAATTTTCAACATTCATCCTTGCAAAACCTTGTGTTCCAAATTTTTTCTTCTTCCTTTCCCTCTACCTCCTCCCCTAGACAGCAAGTAATCCAATATATGTTAAACATGTGCAATTCTTTTATATATTTCTACAATTATCACAGTATCTAATCTTCTTAACGGAGAAGTTAAATGAGTTATATATTCATGACAAAACAAGAAATAAAGAACATTACAAAATGTAAATTAGCTAATTTTGATTATATTAAATTGAAAAATTTTTCCACAAACAAAACCAATGCATCCAAGGAAAAGGAAAAGGAAAGCAGAAAGCTGGGAAACAATCTGTAGAGCAAGTATCTCTGATAAAACCTTTGTTTCTCAAATATATATAGAGAACAGAGTCAAATTTATAAGAACACGAGCCATTCCCCAATTTATGAATAGTTAAGGGATATGAATGGACCATTTTCAGATTAAGAAATAAAGCTATCTCTCACTGACATGTGAAAAAGTGCTCTAAATCACTTTTGATTAGTGAAATGCAATTTAAAACATCTCTGAGATACCATTTCACACCTATCAGATTAGCTAATATGACAAAAAAGAAAAATGATACATTTTGAAGACGATGTTGGAAAATTGAGACACTAAATGCATTGTTGGAGTTGTGAACTGATCCAGTTATTCTGAAGAGCAATTTGGAACTATGCCCAAAAGGCAACCAAATTGTGTATACCCTTTGATCCTGCAATGCTATTACTAGATCTATATCTCACGTAGATCATAAAAAGGGGAAATTATATGTTCAAAAATGTACATAACAGCCTTTTCATAGCCCATTTTTCAAATGTTGGAAATTAAGGGGATGTCCATCAATTGGGAAATGGTTGAATAAGCTGTGGTATATGAATGTAATAGAATACTATTGTGCAATAAGGAATGATAAACAAGCAGATTTCAGAAAAAACCTGTAAAGACTTGTATAAACTGATACAAAGTAAAATGAGCAGAAAGAGGAAAACATTGTACACAGTATCAGCAACATTGTGTAATGATTAACTTTGGATGATTCAGCTCTTCTCAGCAACACAATGATCTAAGACAAATACGCGTTCATGTAGAAAAATGCTATTCACATCCAGATTAAGAACTGATAGACTTTGAATGCAGACAAAAGCATACTTTTTTCACTTACTTTATTCTTTTTTCATGGTTTTCTTTTTCATTTTGGTCAATTTCTTCTTTAACAACTGTGACAAATATGGAATTAGGTTTTACATGATAGTACATGTATAACCTATATCAAATCACTTACCATTGGAGAAATGGGATGGGAGAGAGGCAGAAAATTTTGGAACTCAAAATCTTGTAAAAATGAATGCAATTTTTATCATGTAAATGGGAGAAAAAATAAAAATAAATTTAAAAATTAGTCTTATACATACTTATTGGGCATATCTATATGTGTGTATATTCACATTTAAACACAGAATGTAATATATGTATTTGATACATATACTATAGTTAATATATATACTATGTATTAGTTGATTTTATAAATATATGTGTGTATATATACCTATATCTAGACATATATTATAATATATTTTTAATGTAGAAAGAGAGAGAGCATATTTGATGAACCATTTCTGGTCAACCTGATACTTGCTCAATCAGCCCAGTTACAAGGGACACAAGACAACGGGTACATCCTCTTTCCCATCCCCTTTTTTTCTGATAATGTTGCCTTTTCTTTTCAAATCCATGCAAAGATAGTCCTCAATATTCACCAACCTTATACTCCAAATTTTCTTCTTCCTTTCCCCCAAGATAGCAAATAATCCAATGCATGTTAAACATGTGCAGTTCTTCTATAGATGATAGACAAGAAAGATTAAATCAAAAAGGAAAAAATGGAGAAAGAAAAAAGCAAGCAAATAACAACAAAAAAATGAAAATACTATGTTGTGGTACACATTCAGCCTCCACAGTCCTCTTTCTGGATGCAAATGGCTCTCTCCATCACAAGTCTATTGTAATTGGACTGAATTACCTCATTGTTGAAAAGAGTCAAATCCATCACAGTTGATCACATAATCTTCTTGTTTCTGTGTTCAGTGTTCTCTGGGTTCTATTCACTTCGCTTAGCATCAGTTCTTGTAAGTCTCTCTAGGCTTTTCTGAAATCATCTTGCTGAATCGTTTCTTACAGAACAATAATATTCCATAACATCATGATGATGTTTCAATACAAGTCTCAGGCAACAATCTGGATATGCAGAGTATATTGATGCTCTGGAAATGCCAGAACAACATTGGAAATGTGGTGTCCTGAAGGGACCATGACTTTGATCCTAAAATGAACTTCATTGATTCATTCAATAGATACTGAATATCTACTATGCAGTGATCACTGTGAGGGATAAAGAAATGAAGATAGCATGGTGTAATGAATAGACCATACCTTAGGGTCTAATTGGGGGTCTGAGTCAAATATATACCACTCACTAGCTATTGGAAAAGTCACAAATAAAGAAGTTTAACTATTATCCTTATAGCTCTAATGAAGGATGAGTCTCAGATGTAATCCCTGCCTTCAGGGAATCTTACAGTATAATAAGAGAAATAAGACATTTATACAAGAGCTACAATACAGGCCAAATTGTGGTAGCTGCTATGTAAGTAAGTACACATCTTGGAGTCAAGAAAAACTTGGTTTAAAATCTGTCACTGGCACTGTGTGACCTTAGGCAAGTTACTATTTCTCTGGGTCTCAATTTTCTTGTTTGTAAAATAGGGATGCTGAACTAAATGATCTTGAAAGGTCCTTTCCAGTTCTTGCATTATGTGATTCTCTGAGATGCACACAAATTGCTATTGGAGTTCAGAGAAGGGAGAAATGTTCCTATGCAGGGTAACAGACATAGTTTGACCTATGATCCAATCCTTTTTATTATCCTGTCTTTGGTCTTGTAGCTTGGTTGAATATAAGCAGGCTGGGCTGTGATAGGCCATTACATTTATGATCCTTCATCTCTCTAAAATTCCTTCATTCTGATTCTGTGATCTACCTTCATCATTTCTGCCTCCATTTGGAAAGACAACAGCCTACCAAAAGACTGAAGCCTTGCAAACTACAGAAAATACACCCTTCATTTGTTTCAGATTTTGTGGCTTGCTCACACCCAACCCCTTCAATCCCCCCCATACCAAGTCTCTACAAAGCCTCTTATTAAGAAATTGGTCAATTTCCCTGCTAATTAAAATAAATACTATGGCACATTAAAGGCCAATTAATTTTCAGAGCTGCCCGGGGAAACACTGCCCGGAAAGTTTTGCACCCGCCCCTCTCAGAAAAGTGCAGCCATGCAGGAAAAGGCAAGGAGGGAGCTGGGGTGGGGAGGGCAAGAACACAAGGCATGGGAGGAAGTGACCTGAGCAGTCAAGGTTCCAGAGTCATCAAAGTCCAATATGTACATGAACTTCTGGCAAATATCATGGAGGGGGTGCTGTGAGAAACAACTCAGAGTGAAGGGGAGGGATCAATTTTCAAGGTATCTCCAACTCAACCCCTCCCAAAATGGAAGTAAGATTATCACTAAAATATAAATCCTATTATTAACTTTGGACCTCCCCCTTCTCCAATAGCTGAGGAGAAAATGTTCCACAGATATGGACCTTAATTTATTAAATACTATATCATAAAAATATGTCCTACTTTAGTTTAAAAAGTTCATAAAAGATTTATATAAATCAATTTTTATTATCAATCAATATTTTAACATAATAAATGCCCTATCCAGAGGAACTCTCTAGGGAATTCTTTCATAGAGTAAAAATTTGGACATAGAATACAGGGATTCAAATCTTGATTCATTATTTACTATATATAATAAATATATATATATATATATATATATATATATATATATATATACATACACACACACACACACACATATATATATAACATTGGGCTAATTACTTCACCTTAGAGCTTCACTTTACTCATCTGTAAAATGAGGAAATAGGACTTTATTCAGTCCATATAAAATCACTCCCTTTGGTATAGTGGAAAAGTACTATCCTGAATATTAAGAAAACTGGATTTTATTCTCAACTTTGCATTTTTTTAAATTCACTGCATGACCTTGCACAAGTCCTTTCCCCCCTTTCTGAGTCTGTTCATTTATAAAATGGAGATGATAATGCCTACTTGTCCTACTTCACATCACTGAGATAATGAATGTGGAAGCATTTATAAAATGCTATACAGATAGACATGGTTATTACTCCTATAAATATGAATTTTCATATATTAGATTTACCTAATCCTAGATCACAGAATGTCAGAGATGAAGGGGAACTTAGTGTTATTTAGGCTAAGCTCCTCATTTTACAGATAGGGAAACTGAAGCCTAGAAAGGTTAGATACTTATCCAAGATCATACAGTTAGTAATTGCAAAGATGAGCTATAACCACACTCTCACTAGGGAAATCAGGATCTCAATGAAGGAGAACACCAGAACAAATACTGCTTTTCTCTCCCTATTCAAATCAGTGCCTTCAAGTAAGGTCTTTGCAAACTGGAGCTAGATGACTCTCTCTGGCTACACCTGTCCTGTTTTAGTGCCTCTGAGATACGTCTGCTCTGTCAGGTGAGAGAGTAGGGAGGCAGCCGGCCTCGTGGCAGGTGTGGGATGCAGTGTGGTGACAGGCGCCTAGCAGGCAGTGCTCCCGGGCTACAGGAAAAGACTGTGCCAGTTTTAACATTGGCAAAGATGCTCATCTCTTCTTCCCTCAGGTCCCAGCTGGAACTGGGAGCTGGAGAAGGTGGGGCACAGACAGACAAAGATGAAATCTAGGGAGTGGAGATGGGAGTGGAGCCAAGCCTCCAGACCTTCAGTGATTTTTCTCTATTTCAAAGAGCTTTAAGGGGGCTAGGGGGGTTGGTGTAAGGATACCTTTTCCAGCCCAGCTACAATTGAAAGGCCCCTAGGGCATGTCACCTTGTCTCCCCCTTACTCTTTTCTCCCTCCCCCC
>JAJPUD010000657.1:500220-521065 GCA_023553655.1 Myrmecobius fasciatus
GGGGGGGGGGCTAAGGCTGTAACGAAATTTATCAGGTATCAGGGAAATTTCCTAATTATTAGAACTGTTCAAAAGCAAAGCAGGACTGCTTTGGGATGCAGACCCTCCTTGGAGCTCTATAAGCATTTATCATGATCGATTGTTGGGTATGTTCTATCAGGGAACATGGAGGGATGGGTATATGTGGGACTAAATAATCATTGAGTTCCCTTCAAATTATGCCAGTCTATAATCAATGACTAAATTTTTAGGCTTAGGTCAGTTCAGAGAAAGAAAAGATTATAGTGACCTATAATAGTCAGGGAAGGGGAAGACCCTCTTCATGGAGACTTTCATCTCTTCTCAACCGGATTGGTCTTTCTGCCTATCTATATTTACCATGCTTTCCCCCATCTGTCTGAAGCAGATAAGAAATGCATTGGATAGAGCACCAGGCCTAGAGTCAGGAAGTCCTGAGTTCAAATTTGATCTCAGATATTTTTTAGTTGTGGGACCCTGTGCAAGTCACTTTACCCTATTTGCCTCAGTTGCCTAAGTGTAAAATGAGCTAGAAAAGGAAATGGCGTACCTCTACAGTATCTTTGCCAAGAAAAAAATCCTAAATGGAGTCATGAAGCATGGCTGAAAAAACTGAAGTCTCCCATCTGTGTCCTTCTGTTCAAGCTGTGCTCCAGGCATGGAATGAGTTCCCCTACTTTTCTATTTCTTGAAGTCCCTGTCTTCCTTCAAGGCCCTATTCAGATGAAACTCCTTCCACAAAACTTTCCATGATACTCCACTTCCTTAACCATATCCCAAGTGAATGTGATTTTGACCTTTTGGGAATGGTTTGCAGTGATCCAATTACTTTAATGAAATATTGTCGTGTCAATTATTCAATAAACGAGTTTCTCTGAGCCTCATTTTCCCTATCTGTAAAATGAGAGAGTTGGACTAGATGAAATCTACAATCCCATTTGACACCTAATTATTCTTTTGCTTTGTCCTCCAACAGCACGGATTTGTGTGATGAGAAAAATCCTTCCCTTCATAATCCTTCTGTTCTAACCCACCATGCCAACCAGCTGTAGAACCAGAACCACAATCTTTGCTGTATTCAGAGTCCAGCTCTGAAGGCCTAGGAGTATCCATCTACCAGCTGGACCTCAAGAAACCTCTGATCATCTGTCACCCCCTCTTCCCCACAGACAGAAATTCTTTCTTTGCTTCAGAAACTAATTGCTCCTTCAGACCCTTCTTGATCTGTTCAGCTCTAGCTTATTAGGAAATTCACACAAAGAAAAACTGACTCAGACCTTCCAAGATAAGCAGCCTACATCTTTAGCCCTAATTCACCCTGAACATGATCAACAGAGAATTAGACCTAGAGCAGGAGTCATGTGGAAAAAAGACTCACACATTTTGGTCATAAGAGAACTCTCAAGGCTGACAGTCAGTCCCTCAGTATTGTACTTTGGGACTGGGATTAAGGCAGGAGTTAGGAGCTGGTAGCAAAGGTCTCTTAGTACACTGGAAATCTCTGCTCTTCTCCCAAACGCCACCAGAATAAGAATCTGAGAACTGGCAGGGAGGACCTTAGAAGTCATTTAGTCTAATCTCCTAATATCTCAGATGAAGAAAAGGAGAGCAGAAGTGCCCAAAGTCTCACAACTACCTGAGTGCAGAGCTGGATTTAGAATCCAGCTATGACTCCTGCATCCCTAGTCCAAAGCTCCTTCTTTTATACCAAGCTACCTTCTATAAAGAATAGTCATTTGGGCATGAAGGTGACATGAGCCGGGTGAAGATAAAAAGGAAATCCATTTATTGACCAACTTGGCCACAGAACTCAAAATCCTACCACAACTTAAAAATCTACATGAGTAAATTATGGCCACTGGGGCAAGTAAGTGGCAAGGGGCATACAGCATTGGACCTGGAGTCAAAAAAGACTCATCATCCCGAGTTCAAACCCAGCCTCAGACACTTACTAGCTATATGGCCTTAGGCAAGTTACTTAACCCTGTGTGCCTCAATTTCCTCATCTATAAAATGGGGATAAACTCTCCACAATTGTTGGAAGGCATAAATCTCAGTCATGTGAGGAGGCTCTGGAAAGTCTGGGAATAAATGCAGAAAAGAATGACAGGAGATTCAACTTGGAAAGACTCCCACAAAAATTAATGGAGAGCGTAATGGGGACTGAATCTGAGAGCCCTAGATTCTGATCCCCTTCACTGGGCCATGGGCTTCTTTTTTAACCTCCACTTTACCTATTTAGGAGAATAGGATGGGCTTGTCTTTCATTTCTCTAAAGATAAAATCAAGTTGAAAGTTTCAATCCTGTCCCTTAGGCAGAAAAAAAGCACCAGTGTATTTAATGGGATTTTTTGCTTACAAAAGGGAAATTTTGTTTATCAGGTTCATAAGAGTGCCTCAAAAGTCCCAATTCACACTCCTGATCCCCCACCCTCTCAGTGCAGTTCAGTACAATGTATATAAGCTCCTTGAGGATAGCCATGGATTTGTTTTTGTCATTTTATCTTCAGCACTTGGGACAGGAAGTGTAGGAGGTTGCTAACAAATGGAGGAGACACAAAGTCTTTAAAAGATATTGTTAAGTGTCTAACACCAGATTTGAACCTAGGTCCTCCTGACTTCAGGGCTGGCGCACTATCCACTGCACCACCTAGCTTCCCCCATCCCCTTAAATTGTAAAATGAGGGTACAGGATGAAATGATCTTGAAGGTTTCCTCAAGCTCTGAGGCAGCTTCAGTAGTCAGGAAGACCTGAATTCAAATATGGTCTGAGACACTAGCTGTATGACCTGGGCAAGTCACTTAACCCTGTCAGACTCAGTTTCCTCATCTGTAAAATGAGTTGGAGAAGAAAATAGCAAACCACTCCAGTATCTTTGCCAAGAAAACATCAAACGGAGTCACAGAGTCTGATATGACTGGAAAATTACTAGACAAAAAAGTTTTAAGTCAGTCTACTCCAAATACCAACAGAAAAATGTCAGGCCCAATCTTCAGTTTCTACTTCAATAAAGGCCTCCATGTTGTTGCATCATCCTTACCTGATGAATACTGCATTTGATTGTCTTAGAGATTTCCACATTTGTGATCCATTCCATTCACCTGGTAGTTTCTCAGTGAAATAAGGATTTCCAAATAAAGCACTTACTCAATTTCTTTTTTAATTTTAATTTTTTAGCACTTACTTTTGCAGGTATTTCACCTTGGGCTTAGCTGGGAGATAAGCAGGGCCTTCCTGAGGACAAGCCCACCCAAGTGAAGCCATAGGTAGAAAGATTCTATCTTCGCAGATGAAACAGTGGGCTCCCCTTTCCCCAACTGCCTGGGGGATTTCTCTAACTTTAGCTTTCAGGTCCCTAAAACATGCAATTATTCTCCATCTTTTGACCCAGTCCAACTCAGCTCCAGTTTTCTGATTGTGAGGGGTCCAACTACAGACTAACAATCTTCCATCTTCAACTCTTAGAGCTGTGTCTATACCACATGAATTGGGCTGAGGAAAAGTTTTCCCATTTACTTATCTTTCAGGTTCTATCCTCAAGGCCCAACTTTCCAATGAATTGTTAATTCTGTAAGATAGAACAGATGCTGGATGAGGGCAGGGGAGAAGGAAAATAAGATTTTTTGAGACAGTATGCCATTTCTACTATACCTCAAACCCTTGCCCCATGGCACATACAGCAACACACCACTTGGCTAGAATTCTTTCTAGTACAGTTGAGAAGAATAAAAGAAGCAAAAAAGGCTTCCGAATATCCAAAATATTACAAAATCCATACACCAAAGTTCAAATACTTTATCCAGAATTGAGTTCCTTGGGTCCTTACTCTTAATGGAAATAATTTTAATAGGTTTTATTAGTTGATTTCCAGCCCACAATCAGAAGCCAGAAATCAGAAGAGGGCAAATAGTGCTGTTACAGAGAATGCTGGAAGCAATGAGAAGTAACCCCTGGCAACAGAGATTGAAAAAGAAAAACTATAAAAAAACAGACACAAGAACTCAATAATCCCAGCAAGCTAGGATTACTTTCCACAGTATAACATAGTTCTAAATGTTTCAGTAGCCTTCTGAGGGGTGTCTGTAAGTCGGATTTAGTATTGAACAGCCTTAGTGATTTCCCTGTTTAGCATCCCAGCTGCTAATTCCCCAGGCATGCAGAGCAGTATAAATGCAGATATTGGCTTATAAAGAGCCATAAAGAAATTATTCTACTCTGTAAATTATGGTTGTATCTCCCAAAGCCAAGGAAGGTAGAAAGAAGATTGGGGGAGATCTGACTTATGTCAGGAAGAGACCTTGTTATGAAAAGGCTGTAAGGACACATGAAAATAACTTTCAAATGTTTGAAAAGCCAGTGTGAAGAAGAGAGTTTCTACTTCTGGCTTGGTCCTAGAGAATAGAATTTCAGAAAACCTGAATTCGAATTCTGGCTTTGCCCCTAATTACATATAAGTCAGTTTGTCTCTCTGAACCTACTTCATCATCTATTAAAAAAAAAAAGAGGGTTGAACTAGGTAAACTTTAATAATTACAGCTGGCATTTATATAGCACTTTTAGATTTTTAAAGTGTTTTATATACATTATTTCATGTAGTCTTTAAAGTCCCTTCTATTTCTATAAGGCAGCATAGCACAGTGAAAAGAGGCCTAGGTTAAAGTCAGAAGAACTGGGTTCAGGTTATAGCTCTATTACTTGTTCTTTGTGTATTCTGGACAAACCATAACCTCTTGGAGCCTCAGTTTCCTCCTCTGCAAAATAAGGGGTGGAATGAGATTTTTTCTCCATACAATGTTAGGATTCTGAATTACAGGACAATAGATTTGCCTTTGATATCAGGAGACATTTTCCTCACAATAAGCCGTTTGAAAGGGGGCTACTTTGTGAGGGACTGACTTCCAGGTTATCAGAGATTTTTCAAGAGAAGGTTGGATGGCGATTTGTCAGTGACATCATAGAATAAATCTTTGTTCAGATACAGATTGGAAGAGATGACCTCAGAGGTCCCTCCATTTTCTGAGATTCCCTGGGAATCTGCTTGAAGTCCATACCATACTCTGTATTCTTTCCTAGTATTGGGACAGAAAACTCAGTCCCCAGGGCTGTGTTCCTTTCTCAAGACCTTTCTTACAGCTTTCTCCTGTATGCATTCTGTTCTAATTATTTGTGACCCTGCCCTATTTCTCCCTAACTCATTCTCCATTCTGTTTCTACTGAAGCTACCATCTTTCCAATCCCCCAGGTTCCCAGCATTGGAGTCATCCCTGATTCTTCACTCTTCCTCACACCCACTAGACAATCAGTTATCTAGTCTTAGCATTTCTTCCTCCACATCTCCCACATCCATCCCACTCTCCACTCCCTATTTCAAACCCTCATCAGTTCTTGCTCAGACTACTGTGATAGCCTTCCAGTTGTTCTCTCTGCTCCAGGCTCTTAGCTCTCCAACCTACCATCTATATAGTAGCTAAATTTATATATTCTTAAAACACAAATTTGACCATCTGACTTCCTAACTCAAAAAGACTCAATGGTTCTCTTTTGCCTTAGAATAAAATACCAACTCCTGTTTGGTACTTAGGGCCCTTAGCAATATGATTCTGACCTTTATCTCCAGACTGATTTCACATAATTTTTCTCACCTATCCTATAGTCTAGCCAAATGGGTCAATTTGCAGTTCCCCATTTAACATTGCTGTCCTGTTTGCTTGTCTTTGCACTGGCTGTCAACTTGCCTGGGATGCTCTTCCTTCTCTTTTCCACTCCTTAAAATCCCTGGCTCCATTCAAGGCTTAGAGTAAGTACCACCTATACAAGCCCTCTCCTGATCTCCCCAATTCTTATATATGGTGTTTCCTTCCAGTAGAATAAAAGCCCCTTGAGAGCAGAAATTGCATTCATTTTTGTCTTTGCATCCCCTAGATCTACCACATAATGGGCACTTAGAAATGTTTGTGAAATGGGTGAATCATGGGGAGTCATCATCCCACCAGTATTCATCATAGTGCTTGCACAGATCAGATGCAATTAAATGTTTGTTGAATTTTTATTGAGAGATATTTTATCCACAGCATTGAGGGCCATTTCAAAATTTTATTTGTTTCATGAGCTTGTAAGATTGCAACACATTAAAAAATAAGGAACCATGGAGAAGAACCAGAATAAAAGATACTATCAAAGAAGCATATGATTGAAAAAGAATGAACTGCTCATGCAATGAGGCCCATTTGCCTCAGTATTAGATAATAGTGAAAATAGATAATTTCTAGAAATAAAACGTCACAGGATATGGGCAGGCGATTTTCAAAGGAAGAAGTCCAAACTACCAACAACCATATGAAAAAACGGCACCAAATCCCAAATTGAAGCATTGTTGCTTCTTGGGAGGTCATGAAATGGATAGGGAGGAAGTTGTACTGGAAAGAGTATTGAGCCTGAAATCAGGAAACTTGAATGGAGAACTGGCTCCATCACTTAATTATTGTGTAGCCAGGGGCTAATCACTTTATCTCTCTGATCTCAGTTTCCTCATCTATAACATTTGAAGGGGGCCAAAGACAATTCTAAGAATGACTAGTTTTAAATAATTTTTCAGGTTTATTTTGAACTTGTGATGATCAAATGTGAAGTAGAAAACATTATTATATTTTCAATTGAGATGTTTTTATATGTTTCATAACACTGACACACCCTCAATCACTTTCACATTCATCTTATAATCCTTGTCATAATTTCTAAGCTTTTTAGATGCTTATGTTTTAATTTTGTAAAGTAGCATGATGTGAAAAATATAATTTGAATTACTTTAAAAATTTTGCAACTTTGAAATACATACCTAATTTGGTTTTATTATGAAGCTAAGCAACACCTAACATTCAAAAGAGTGGCAAAGATGAGGGGGAAAAAAGGAAAATTATAAATCTTGGAGAAGTGGCAGGGAAACAGGTATATCAATACACTATTGGTAGAACTGTGATTGGGTCCATCCATTCTGAAAAGCAGTTTGGAACTATGTCCCCAGAGTTGTTCAACCATGCATATCTTTTAACCCAGTAATACTTCTATATCCATAGTTAGAGGTTTGCTGGTAAAAGTTTAAAAACCAACTCTCCAAGGGAGAAAAGTGTACACATTAAACATACTCTAAGTTTAATTTATATTATTAACATTTTCTTCATCACTTTCTTAAGTATAATCAACAAAACAATAAATCAAGCCCTAACAATAGGGTAGCAAAAAATAAAAAAATCAAAGAGGACCATTGAGGTATTTTTTTAATGCAAAGACAAGAACAGAAAGAAAATGAAAAAGAAGCACAGACAAACAGGACAGCTTTGAAAACTATAGATCAAACTTAATAGAGTTTTGCAGTTTCATGCATAATTCTCTTTTTTCTGTTTTCATCTTACAGATGCAAATGTGCATTTTACTTGGTGTTTAACTTCAGAGTAAAAATTAGGAAGTCTTTAAAAGAAATCCAAGAAGATCCTGAGCAGATTGAGTGCATTTTCTGTGGTGAACCTAGAGGGAAAGAAATGTTGAACAACTAAGTAGTTCACAGATCCTGAAGTGAGGGAGGCTCATCTTCTTGAGTTCAAATTTGACCTGAGACATTTCTAGTTGTGTGACTCTAGGTAAATTACTTAATCCTGTTTGCCTTAGTTTCCTCATCTGTACAATGGGCTGGAGAAGGAAATGGCAAACCACTTTCTTATCTGTGCCAATAAAAACTCACCTACAGTGAAGAAGAATCAGACATGACTAAAAGCAACTGAACAAATATACAAGTGTTACCTGATGAGTGGACATAGATGTGTGGAAATTTGTATCCTTTGAGGAAGTATTTTCATTGATGTTATCACATTCTTTGAAGTATTAGAGTGGTATATGGCAAAACTTAAACTGTGGATTTCTATCCTATATGGAGTCATGTAACTCATTTATTATCGCTAAATGTTTGATTTGTATACCTATTTTGTGTATCTTTATGACTGGAATTGCATAAAAATTTCTCAGGCAAAAAGAGACCTCAAACAGAAAAAATTTAGGCAGCCCTAGTATATGATATAAGCCCTATGATAAATTATTTTATATTTCTAATTATGCATTTTATTTTTACCTTTACATCATGGAAGGGAACAGCCACATGGATAGGCTAACATCGATTTGAGATGGCTTTTTAAAATTGGTGACATGCTCCTGGAATTCACAGAATTTTATAGATAAAAGGCGTCCTTTGGCAATCCCTTAGTCTGACCCACTACAGAGTTACAAATGGGGAAATAGAGATCCAGAGAGATGGAGTGATTTGTAGGCAGTTACACAGTTTTTAAGCAGCAAAGCTAATTTTCCTGCTCAGGTTTCTTGACTCCAGGTCCAGTGTTCCTTTTGGTAAAACTTACTGCCTCTCCAATTCATGACCTCCCAAGAATCAGTAGAGACTGAAAAAGGGTTCAAGAAATGCTTATATCAATTTATGGATAATGAATTCAAAATACATTACACTGACAACAAGGAAGAAGCTCTCCACCTTCCTACAAACTGTCCCTGAGTGCCATCAGTGGAGATATTTGGGACTGAGGGAATACAATGACCCATGCAGCTTTTAAAGTTCATGTTTACAAGTTAACACAAGCTGCGACACAGGCTGATAGGAAATTGAGCACACCTCAAGCAATAGCACAGATGTCACAATAAGAGAATCCTCAGGGAAGATCATGGAAGGGGGAACGAGCATAAGGAAATGGTTTTCTCCTACAGGAGCAAATGGGGGCGGAGGTGCTGAGCTGTGGACTACATTTGACCATCAATGTACCTCTAGTTCCAGGGCCTTCCTGAGGGACCTGAGAAGCGGTATAAGTGGAAATGATTTACTCGAGGAATCCTGACCACATTACCACTAAATCAATTTTCCATTAGTGACCCCAGATGAATGTCCACCTGTGCATGCTTGAATATAGGGACAAATTCCCCGAAGTATGACATTCTAGTGCCATGGACTTGTGGAGGGTCCTAGACCTGCTGGAGATCATGTGCTCCAAACCTGTCATTTAATGGATAATAATGGTTCAAATGTCAATAGCACTTTACAATTTACTAAAGCAGTTTCTTCATAATAACCTTGTGAGGTAGGTGTATGAGTATTAGGCTTCTCACTTTACAAGCAAGGAAACTGAAATTTAAAGAAATTAAATGAATCACCTAAGATGACACAGCTAGAGAATAGCACAGCTGGGGCTGAAACTCAGATTATCTGATTTTAGGACCTACTATTCTTATCTACATAATCAACCAACAAGCATCTATTGTGGCCAGGGTACCAGACATATAAAGGCCATCAGGAAAGAGTTCTTGCTTAAAAGAATTCACACTGATAAACATATCAGCAGATAAAGACAAAACAGCAAATACAAGGCAAGATCTGGGGGGTCTCAGCAGCTAAGGGAGTCAGGAAACCCCTCAGGTAGGAAATGGCAATTGGGAAATGAGAAGGAAACAAAAGAATCCGAGGGGCACAGATGAGGAGGAAGGCATACCAAGAATTGGTGGAATAAGGGAAGGTCCAAAGACAGGAGCTGGGTGTGTATGCACAAGGAATGGCAAGAAGGCCAATTTGGGGTCAACATACAATTCAGGAGGGATCAGCTGTCTGGGCCACCACTAGAAGGTGCAAACTCTTCCATAGGAGAACTTGGGATTATGGAGCTACACTCATTTTCCCCACGGATTCCTTGCATACCTCCATTATTGTCCATATCATTGACTTGACACTTTAAGTAAAATATTTTTTAAACCTTAAAATTCTATATAAGGATGAATTACAATTTAAAAAATCTCTTGTAAAGGTGTTTAAACTGAGTTCACTGAGGAAAAAAACTGCCTTATTTTTAAACTCACTTCTCCCCACTCCAAGCCCATAAAATATTGCACTTGTATATAATGGAAGCATTAAAATTCATTGGATGACTAGACAGATGTATGAACAATAAACAAAACAATTTTGAGGGCATTCTTCTTTAAAAAACAAAAGGAACATTTGGATGATGCATTGGATAGAACCCTGGCCCTGGAGTCAGAAGCACCTGAATTCAAATTCGGCCTCAGACACTTAACACTTCCTAGCCATGTAACCCCAATTACCTCTCCAAAAAAACAAAAAAACACTATGTTACTAAAGGTATCTATAAAGACATTAAGCTGTACATGTGGGAATGGTAACAAGTATTAGAGAAGATATAGAATTTAACTTAAGTTGTAAGCCTTCCTTAGAGATCCATCAGTTTGGGATACCTCTCACATACCAGTCTATTTCTTTTCTCTTTGGTCCAGTTAAAAGTTAATATTTTCTTTTTTAGTTCTACTTCTGGTTCAAGTTGATCTGCTCCTGTCCTTGCAATATTTTTTTTCTCAAAAGTGGCAGAGTTTATCTGATTTCTTACTTCGTTCTCTAATTTAAGATAAGCTGTACTCCTAAACAGTTGTCCTGAATAAGCATAAGCTCCACTCTGGTCCCCAGCTTCTCCTGGTTGGACTGCTCTCTATCCTTAAGAGTGTACCCTGTCCCTACATGGACACATCCTGATTTTTGTATCAAGAAAGAGCAATTCATTTTGCCACATCTGTCATCCAATGGCATTTCTTACTTACCAACTACCCATTATCTCTGAATAGTGAAATCTAGTAATAAATGTGTACTTCTATTAATTTCCTCTTCTTATGCCTCATTTTGGGATAGAGATGATCTTGGATTTTTAAGGGTCAAGCCAATAGAGCACAAGCTCAGTCAGGTCCTTTATGACTATACACATAACCAGTTTTTGTAATTATATCACAAGATGTGGAAGAATATGTATATTCTTTAATGTTTCCATTCAAAAATAACCAAACTTATTTAAATTTTCCCCCAACATTCTGTTTGTCTTTATATTTTCCTTCTTATTTCTCTTTCTATAGATTTACCTATCTCTAAAAGAAGAATGTTAAACTCTCCTGAAACTATTGTTTTAATATTAATATCTTTCTATAATTTACTTAACTTTTCCTCTAAGAACTTCAAGACTATGTTATTTGGTACATGTTTGGTACAATACACACATATTAATGATGTCTGGCATATCCTACTAAGTTTGAAAGTCTTTGAATTTAGGACTGACATTGGATTCTTTGCCAATCATAAAATAGGATGACAGACAGATAGAGAGACAGAGAGAGAGAGAGAGATTTCACTTAAAGATGTGGAAAGTATTAAAATATTATCATGTTTGATTTCAAAATAATCTTGTGGGAGAAATAATGTGAGTAAGCTGAAACTCAGAGTAAATGTTGGTGGTTTCACTTGAACCCAGGGATCTCCTGACTTTAGGCTTAGTATTCTTTCAATGGCATCACACTCCAGGACCAGCCTTGCTAAATGTATGGGAGCTCATCACCAGAAGCCTGACCACCAGGTAATGAATGTTAGTGACTCAAGAAGGCCTACAAAGCTCTGGAGGAATCATGATCTATGCTAGCCAATGGAGCACCTATGATAAAATCAGAGAATGAGGATCTACATGAACAAATTGGAATATTAGAAAAGAGAAAGATGCATAAAAACAACCATTAGCAAAACTACACATACACACACACACACACACACACACACACACACTACACAATAACCATATTACAGAAGCACACCCACCTCACCCTCATTGCATTGAGTGTCCCTACAGGTGGGAGGATGAAACGTAGAACCAGGGGGTATATTGAAAGCATTCTGAGTTACCACAGTGTCTTTGTGCCTCCTTTTCATCTTCTATAAAATGGGCTGGTGACATTACTTCCTTATAATTTGGACATAGTGTTTGTTAAGTTCCTGTCCAAAGAATGCTAAAGATGACAGCCATGCAGGGCTGGATCCTAGAGAAAGGAGAAAATGTTTTCCTCTGGATGGTCAGAAAGAGCCCATCAGAAAGCCTCTCATTAAGATCCCTCTGCGGAAGGTCTCATAGTTTGGTGGAAAGAGTCTGGACTAGGAATCAGAGGATCTGGATTCTAGTCCTAAAAGTGACCTTGATCATCCCTCTACCTAACTGGATCTCAATGTTCACAAATGTAGAATAAGGGCATTGGATTAAATAAATTGTAGATTCTCTCTAAGGTCCCTTTTGGCTCAATCACTCTGCAATTTTAAGATAATCATGACAACCTTAGAAACACTGGGATCCAAGGCTCAAATTTCCTCTTCAGGTTGTTGACTCTGAATCTCTGAGCAGAAAAAGACCTTGAACCCAAATTCCTATGCCATATGGTAATTTCCATTATAACAAATTTGACCGAGTGGTCATCCAATTTCTCTAGCTTGAATATTCACCAGGATTGGGAACTCACTACTTTACAAAGCTGCTGATTCTTTGTTATCAGGAGAATAATGGTATGCCTGCTTGAATTTTAAAGGAATCCAAAGTACATCCGATGCCCATCTGCCTACACTTAGAAACCCATCAACTGCTTCACAAGTCCCTCCTTTAATGTGCTTAAGCCCTCCTAAAAATGATATATGTCACTTAAGGTATTCACAATGTTTCTAACTTGAGTGTCATCAGCAAATATATCACCATTACAGACACAGTCCTACTCCCGGACCTTTAGTGAAAAATGGAGAGACCGCCCTCCAAATGATTGTGACATTCTTCCTTGACAAACCCCAGCCATTTCTAATGACATCCTGTCTACCTACTTTGTTGCCCCTTTCTTTATCTCCAAGGGAAGTTAGGTATCTTTAACCAGCATCATAACTATACTTGGGCACTGAACCTATATAAGAAGGCCTGAGACTTAGCTCTCCCCCTCATCTCCAGTTACTCATATTTGACTTATATTCCCTAAAACTCCTACATGTGACCCTGAGCATGTGGTCAATTATCAATGGATTAGACTATCTACTGTGCCATAGCCTATGGAGGATTCTAGAGAGGTCACTCCTTTCTAAAATATCTCTTTCACCATTCTGTAATGGTGTCTGCAATGATACCATTAACAAATCTACTGCCTTCTCCATCTTCCTCTTTTAAAAAGCAAAAACAGGGGAATGGCTGACCAAATTGGAATATATGAATGTTCTAGATTTATTATGCCATAAGAAATGACAAACAGAAGAAATTCAGAGAAAGACAAATGATGTGATGCAGAATGAAGGAAACAGGACCAAGCGATCAATATATACAATGACTAGCATAATATCAGTCAGCAACAGTCAATAAGCATTTTTTAAATCAATCACATGTAAACAAAATTTTAACATTCATTTTTAAAATTTTTGAGTTCTAGATTATCTTCCATCACTTTATCATTCCTTGAGAAGGTAAGCAATTTGATATAGATTATACATGTGTGGTCATGTAAAACATTTCTGTATTAATCAAAAACAAGCCTTTTTAAAGAACTTGTTACTGGCCATGCGCTGCTCTGTGGATACAAAGAAAGGGAGGGAAGTAGTCCTTGTCCTCAGGATGCTCCCAGCCTAACATAGGTAATAAAAAAATATTAAAAAGTATTTGAAATTTGATGAATGTAATGAACAATCCAGAATTGATAAGTAAATATAATAAAATAATGAGGAAACACAACAATAATGAGATGGGAATTGCAAGGGTAGGATGTGGCAGCTGTAGCAGTTGACTTTCCAAAAGTGCTTTTTCCTTTGTTATATGGAGGGGTTTGATTGGAGTTCATATTAAGGGGAAATAATTGTGGTGTGAAAACAAAAACCAACAAATAAATCTTTTTTTAAAAAGTGCAGGAAAAAATATTGATGACTCTTACTTACCTCACTAATAACTTATTGTGGATTAGTTTATCATGTGTTTTGTTCCAGTTTATGATGAATAGGGAACAGGGAGAGTTAAGAGGAAAGAAAGAGAAAGAAAACAAGATGGCAGTTTTGCCTAACATGAAATATAAAATTGCTCTGAGGCAGTTTCCCAGTAACAGTATTGTGGCTGTTAAGCACACTGACTTGAAAATAAGCAAGGTCACCAGTTACTGCCCTATGATTTTTTAAACCCCTTCCCTTGCAGGAGATACTGAATGCATTTATTCAAATAAGTTTAAATCATCACATCTTACTCCTTTTCCGCACAGGATGTGTGAGCTGGGGTAATGGGAGGTGGAGGGAGAAGGAACCTTTAAAATCATCTACGTCAAATCCCCTCAATTTGTAAAATAAAAAAGAGGAAACACATGTAGAGAAGAGAAGTGAAGAAGGATGACGTTGACCCTCCTAGACAGAAGCCAAGTCCAAGGTCCTGAAGGCCAACATGATGTTGAAACATGACTGTAGCCACTAAAAGGAGATCTGGATATCCCCTATCTGCTGTCTCCCAAGGCAGCCCAGATAACCTCAGATAAGTGCCCCTTGGAGAAAAAAGTTTGAGCCTTGTGCCATCATGAAGTCCCCATGCCCACTGAGTCTGCTGTGAAGAAGATTGAGAACAACATCCTCATCTTCAATGTCAAGGTCAAAAAGCAGGTGGTAGAGAAGCTGTATGACATGCCTGATAAGGAGAAGTCCCTTGTGTACCTTGCTCCAGGTCACGATGCTCTAGATGTTGCCAATAAAACTGGCATCATCTAAACCGTATTCTGCTCTCCCACTTCTCCTACAATAAAAAGTTTTCCAGAAAAAATGTAAGAAAGGCAACTAATTTACTTTGCAACCTTGGCTAAATTTCTCTGGACTTCAATTTCCTATGGTGTAAAATGAAAGAAATGGACTAGAAAATCAGGAGGACTACACCCAGGACTGACTTCTCCATTCTACAATCTGACTGATCTGAAGTAAATAGGCATGAAAAAGGGGGTTGAACTAAATATCTTCTAAGATCCATCTAAATTTTAAATAGTATGAATTTTTAAGATTTCCTTTTCCTGCCCTGGTATTCATTGATTTCTATACTTAAAAAAATAAATTTGTATTGATATCTTTTGTTTTTATATCTACATTTCCCTTTCCCCTTGTCTTCCTAGATCTAGCTATTCCTTAAAAGAATAATAAAGAATTTTTTAAATCCACCAAGTTTAGCAAAACAACCAACATGTATTAAAAATCTGGCATTATATAAAGTGTTCCATACCTATAGTTCCCCCACCTCTACAAAGAATACTGGGAGCTGCCTTTTAATGTCTTGTCTTTAGAGTCAATTGATCCATAGGTGATGCAGTGGATAATGTATAAAAACTGAAACCAGGAAGGTGAGTTTGAATCCTGCATCAGTTTCGCAGGGCAAATAAATCATTTCACCTCTCCATGACTCAGTTTCCTCATCTATAAAATGGAAGTAATAATACTTCACAGAACTGTGATCAAGACCCAAATAAATTAACATATATAAATGCTTTGCTTAATATATATATATAAATATAATTTTCTATACAATATTTATAAATCCATATTATATAAATAATATTTATAAATTTACATTATGTAAAAATTTTATAAATAAAATTTATAAGTAATATGCAAATATATGATATGTCTAAATAATACATAAATGCTAGCTAATTTTTTAAAATAAGGAGGCAGTTGTATCATGGAGAACGCACTATATTTGGAGTCAGAGAATTTAGGTTCAAATCCTTCCCAAATTTGACTTCATTTTTTATTAAGAAAATAGAGACTATCACCCTCTGATCTCTCTCTTTTTCTTTACATCTCAAAATCCTTTATTATTAATTCTCCATTTTCTCTTTCTTTATTCCAATCTCTGATGAAATAGGGGCTCTTCTCACCAAAGCCAAAATCTCTACCCAAAATGAACTGTCTGATCAGATGGTCTTTTCCCATTCCTCATCCAAACCACTCTCTCCCACCTCTCACAGCAGACTAACCTTCCATTTCTCCCAATCTACTAGTCCCTTCCCCAAAGCTTTCAAACATGCCGGGGTCTCCATCCCCAGCCCCATTCTTAAAAACAAACAAAAAATCTTCACTTGAATCCAGCACCTTCTCCATCTGTCAACCTTTCACCTCCCATCTTTATTTGTTGTAGTCATTTTTTTTTTCTCTCATTCTCAGCCCTTGGTGATGCGACTTCTGATCTTACCACTTATCTTCCTCCACAGTTACTCATGAGCTTTTAACTGTCAAATCTGATGGCCTTTTCTCACTTCTCATCCTCACAGTCTATGGTGAATTTGATGCTGTTGGCCACTCCCAGACATCCTTTCTGCTCTGGGTTCTCTTGATTATCTTCCCAACTCTCAGACTTCTTCGTTCTCCTTTGCAGGATCCTGACACTGATTGTGTCTTCATCCAGCTTCTTTTGCTATTTGTTCTCCCTTACTTCTCTCCTCAGCTTCCATGGATTCATAGAGATGAATGTGGATAATTCCCAGTATCCAACCCCTCTCTCTCCTTTGTCCTAGTGTTGCATTTGTCATCTAACTATTAGATATTTCCCAGTAGACGTCCCAGAGGAACCTCAAACTCAAGGGAGTAAAACAGAACTCTCTTTCTCCCAAAACTCGCCTTTCCTCAACCCTTCTGTTTCTCACCAGGGTACCATCATCCTTTCCATCCTCCAGAATCATCCTTGATTCCTCGGATTCTTGCTCACTCCTGCCTTTATCTAATTCGTCCCCAAGTGTTATTGATTCCCCCTCCACAGCATCTCTCAAACCATTCTGCTGTCTCCTCTCACACAGCTACCTCCCTGGTTTGAGCACTCATCACTTCTTATCTCAAGTTTTGCAATAGCTTCCTAATTGATCTCATTGCTTCATCTTGCTCCTCTCCAATCTATCTTCCTGTCAGATTGATTTTCCTAAAGTGCAGAACTGACCACTCCCCTGTTCAATAAGCTCTAGTGGCTCCCTATTGCTTCTAGGATCAGACACAAATTTCTCTGTTTAGCATTTACAGTCTCTTACAACATGGATCCTGCCTACCTTTCCAGGCTTTTCACAGGCAGCCTGTGGCAGCCAAATTGACCTCTTTGGAGTTTGTAGTTCTCCTTCCTTTCTTCCTTTGCCTTACCTGTGCCCCATCCCTGGAAGTGAATCTCCTCATCTTTCTACCTCTTAGAATTCTTACCTCTTTTCAAAGCTAAAATCGAGTATGAACTCATATCATAAGGTCTTTTCTAATCTTCCAAGCTAAGTACCCCCCAATTACTTTGTATTTCCCTTACATAAATTTTATGTTGATTTCTCTGTATGTAGAATTTAAGTTCTGTGAGAGCAGGAACTACTTCATCTTTGCCATCAGATTGACAGTATCTAGCATAGTGCCTGGCAAACAGTAGGTACTCAATGCTTGTTATTGCTTAGATTATTAGTTGTTTGAATTTAGGCAAATCGTTCACCCTCTCTGAGACTCTATGTCCCTATCTGTAAAATGGAGATAATAACTCTTGCCTTTTCCCCAACAACCTTTGTATTTCTTAAAGCAATATAGAAATATATGGGGCTATTATGAGAAGATAATCCCTTCCTACCATCCCACTCATACCTCCTCTCCAGCCTTCTAATTCATGTCTCAGAGGAAATCTTAACAAACAATTCCTTGAAAGACTGCTGTCCATTAGTTGGCCCATGGACCAGCACTCTAATCATCATGTTAATGAACCAGAAGTGCACTTACCCAGACTGGATGAAACTTTACAAGACTTTCCTGCTTAATAGCTGAAACCTTTGGGGGAGGGGGGAGGAGAAGAATGGGTTGACTGTGTATTCACATGTTAGAGAGGAAGACAAGAACTAATACATAATAAAGAAAGGTATAGTATAGGTTTTATCCCCAAAGAAAAGCAGACAACTCTAGGGTCACCCATATAAAAAGTACAACCTAAAACAACTCAGTTGAAAAATAAATGTTGATCTGTTCTTTGTTTTACACCTTGGCTAGACTACCTACATGAGGTTGTGTGGGGGAAAGAAAGATGGTTAGGGGATAGTTGGAGAGGGGAAGGAAATGAAAGCTTCAGGTCACAGGGAGGTCTGACTGAAATTCATAGCACTTATTGTCTGTAGCTCTCATTTCATAACAAATCACGCCTTATGACAGCTCCTGGATCATTCTCTTCTATTATTATTTAACTCATGTATCAACATTTAACATTTCACATATTTTTGCTCTGTTTCTCAAGAGAGACTATAAACTCCCAGAGGGGAAGAAACATACCTCTAATTCCCACACATGCTTAGCAAGGGCTGTGCATACAGTAGGTACTTTAAAAAAAAATCTACCATCATCATTACCATCATTAAAAGCATTTATCCAGCACCTGCATAGTGAGATGCAGTAGAAAGCTTCTGCCTCCATTTTTCCTACATCTCCTCCCTGCACACACTTTAATTTGGTTGACTGCATCCCTGCATATTTCTGTGTGTGTGGACACTCCAAATGGGAACAACCAAGAAGCTCCTTGTCAGTTCCTATATCAGAAGAAAGAAGGTAGATCTGTGGATTATACTGGATTGGCTCTGAAGTTACATTCAAAGATTACCCAAGCACCTGGAGATTCAAGAATTCTCATCTTCTAGCTCTTTGGAGGTGTTACATAGAGACTTAATGGAATGTATTTGATGACATTTTCTATTAACGACTTTATTGAACACATAGATTATATCCTTAAATTTAAAGATGGTCCTAGGCTTGGAAGGATGTTTCATAGGATGGTAGTATCAAGGTCCAAAAAGATCTCAACAGAGTTGGTCGAGGGGGGAAAGAGCTCAATCTAACAAGGTTAAATTTAATTGGGATAAATGTAAAGTCCTGGGCTGAGGTTCAAAAAATCAATTAACTATACAAATAAAAGGTTGAGAAGAACTAGCTTAATAACAGTCCATGCAAAATGTCGTAGGGTTTCAGTGGATTAGAAACTTGGATTAGAAACTCAATATAGGTCAATAATGTGACATGTCAGCAAAAAAAAAGTGGGGGACGTAGTATAATCTCAGATTTCAATTTAAAGAAACACAGTTTCTAGGGCAAAGCAGATAATAGTAATATTCAATTATTCTATGTGGATCTGAACACATATGTTGTATTTTATTCTGGGCACCTCACTTTTAGGAGAGAATTTGCTAAGTTGAACTATATTCAAATAGGGAGGACAATCTGAGGGGCTGTCCCCTCATACTACATGGAGAACATGTCTGACAGGAGAAAGAATGAGGTAAAGGGAAAGAGAATGGAGAGCATAGTGACTTTGACTATCTGAGGTATTTCACATGAAGAAGCTCTCTCTACTTCTAGAGAACAGAACCAAAACTGGTGGGTAGAAGGAAGAAGAAGACAGATTTGGGGCATATTATAAAAGAAGGACTTCCTAATTAGTGGAATAATAGAAAAGTGAAATGCATTCTTCAATCAATGCACTCAAGCTACATCAATGGTAATGTAGAAGAAATTCCTGTATATGGCAGCATTAAATAGCCATTAAGTCCACTTTCAACTTTTAGACAGTTATTTTGTTGAAGATTTCCAAGCTCCTTATAACTAATCTCTAAACTCTATGATCCTGTCTCAAAAATAACAATTATCAGTTACTTCTTTAAATATGTATTTTGGGGTCACTGATGAGTATACACACAGATTGTTGTTTACTAACATAAATAATTCATATCAAGGTTTTTGTTTTTAATAATAATAAGGCAAATCAGTGGAAATCCTGAAAAATAAAGTGTTACAAAATATTGCATTCACAATCTAGGATAATGCAAAAAAAGGGGCAGTTAGTGGAGACATACATGCAAAAACCAGTAGCCCAATTTTAATATTGTTATAAGGTGTTTAGTTGGAAAGAGCCAGAGGTTTTATAGTTTCTACACAGTTCCATTCCCAAGTTTGTATATCCAGACCTAGACGCCTCTCCTAAACTCCCAAGCTCACAATCACCCCTTCCCTGTTGGACATCTCCACCTGATTCCCACAGGCATCTCAATTACAAATGTCCAAACCAGAATTTGTTATCTTCTCTCTCCCAACCCCTTCACATTGTTCTATTTCTGTTGAGAGCATCACTATTAGTCCAGTAACCCAAGTTCCTCTTCTCAGAGCCATCTTCAGCTCTTCTCTCTCACTCACCTCTTCTCACAGCAATCAGCTGCCAAAACTTAACTGATTTTACCTTTCAATATCTTTTTTTTTTAATAAAGCTTTTTATTTGCAAAACATATGAGTGACCTTTCAACATTGACCTTTGCAAAAAAAACTTTTTTTCCCAAGCTTTTCCTTTCCCTCCCCCCGCCCCCCCACCCCTAGATGACAGGTAATCTAATACATGCTAGATAGGATAAATTATATGACAAGTACAATACATGTATACATACCTATACAGTTATCTTACTGCACAAGAAACATCAGATCTAGAAAGAGAAGAAGAAAAAAAAAAAAAACAACCTAAGAAGGAAAACAGAATGCATGGAAATATTCACAGAAAGCGTTAAAATGCTGTGTTGTGGTTCACTCTCAGTTCCCACAGGCCTCTCTCTGGATGTATATGACTATCTTCATCACAGCACAACTGGTTTGAATCACATCATTGTTGAAGAGAACCATGTCCATCAAAATTGATCATCGTATAGTCTTGTTGCTGTGTATAATGTTCTCCTGGTTCTGCTGATTTCACTCAGCATCAGTTCATGCAAGTCTCTCCAATCCTCTCTGAAATCCTCCTGTTGGTCATTTCTTACAGAACAATAATATTCCATAACATTCATATACCATAATTTATTCAGCCATTCTCCAATTGATGGGCATCTTTTCAATTTCCAGTTTCTTGCCACTACAAAAAGGGCTGCCACAAACATTTTTGCACATGTGGGTCCCTTTCCCTCCTT
>JAJPUD010000657.1:531065-565002 GCA_023553655.1 Myrmecobius fasciatus
TTTTTTTGTTTTTGTTCAACTGATTCTTGAAGTCTTGATGAGTCATTCATTTCCAATTGTTCGATTCTAATTTTTAATGTCTTATTTTCTTCAGTTACTGTTTTTAGTTCCTTTTGCAATTGACCAATTACATTTTTTTGTTCATTGCATTCTTTTTCCATTTTCTCTATTTTATTTTGCAGTGATCTCATTTCGTTTCCCCATGTTTCTTCTAACTCTCTTTTAAGATTTTTTATGCAATCTTCAAAGAAAGTCTTGTGACATGGAGACCAATTTATGTCTCTCTTTGGGGCTTTTTCTGGAGTTGCTTTACCTTTAGGGGCCTCAGGATTTGAGGTCTGTTCTTCCCTCTCTCCATAAAAGTTGTCTATGGTGAGAGCTCTTTTTGGTTTTTTATTCATTTTTTTTAAAGGTGTGAGGTCTGTTTAGGGCAAAGGTGGGACAGCTGCTTTAATTTGCCCTGGGGCAGTTCTGCTGATTGAGTTATTTCAGGTACCTTTCAATATCTCACACACTTGTAACTTCTCGCCACTTGTCTGGCCACCAACATAGCTCATGCATCTGCTAGAACTGTTACAATGGCCTCCCAACTGGTCTCCCTATATCTAGCCTCTCCTTCTCCTGACTCATCCTCCAGAAAAATTGGCA
Organism: Myrmecobius fasciatus; assembly: GCA_023553655.1. Taxonomy (NCBI): domain Eukaryota; kingdom Metazoa; phylum Chordata; class Mammalia; order Dasyuromorphia; family Myrmecobiidae; genus Myrmecobius; species Myrmecobius fasciatus. Next base: position 531,714 of record JAJPUD010000657.1, read on the forward strand.
AAATAATATTTCTGAAGCATAAGTCTAAACATGTCACTCATCTGCTTAAGAAATTCCAACAACTCCCTATTGCCTCTAGCTTGAAATACAAATTCCTTAGTTTGGCAACTAAAACCCTTCACAATCTGGCTCCAGCTTGCCTTTCAAAGCTTATTGCACCTTATTTCCTTTCACGTATTCTATGTTCTAGCCAAAAGGTCTATTTGCTTTTCCTGAACTCAGCACTGCATTTCCCACTTTCATGCCTTTGCATAGGCTGTCCCTTCTGTCTCAATGCATTCCCTCCTTGTCACCTGTGCAGAATCACCAGCTTCTTTGAAGTTCAACTCCAGAGCCATCTCCAGTAGCAAGCCTTTCCTGATCAATCCCCTTGACTATAAGTGCTCATTCCTTTATCCTCAAATTAAGATGCACATACTTAACTATTCCCATGGTATATCCTTTCTCTCCCTTTCTCTCCCACCAAGTAGACTATAAGCTTCCTTGTTGGTAAGAACTGTTTTTCATTTTGTCTTTATATTCCCAGTATCTAGCATAGTGCCTTGCATATAATAAGCAGATGTTTGTTGGATTAAATTGGATTGGATAAGAGTCAAAAGACTTAAGTTCTAAGTCTGGTTCTGCCAATATTAACTTGGTAACTTCAGGTAAATGACCTCACCTCTCTTTATCACTAAGATCAATACTTATCCTAATAATTAATAGCAATAGCTAGCATCTATATAGTTCTTCAAGGCTTACTAAAGCACTTTATATACATCAATTTATTACTCCTCATAACAAACTTTGAGATAGGTGCTATTATTATTCCCATTTTACAGACAAGGAAACTAAGTCACAGAGAAGTTAAGTGACTTGCCTAAAATCACACAGCTAGCATCAAATTTGGGTCTTCCTGACTTGTGCTCAATGTACTACTGAACCACTAATTGCCCAAATTTTCTACCAAAGTCCATCTTTACTGCCTCATTGTGCTGTGAGGGTGATTCAGGGCTCTTAAAGGCTATTCCAACAAAGTATAAGTCCTGTAAGGCCCTGCCAGGCCAGAAAGGATCTTAATGATGGCCAGCTTAACTAAATTTAGAGATTTTCCTCAAGGTGTCCAGGAGGCAGTGAATCCTTTGGCCACAGCAACTTCAGAAGAATGGCTAGCAGATGGAAGAGATGCTGCATCCTGCAATCAATGGAAGAAATGTCCAGACCAATGAAATCATCACTTTGAGAAACATTAAAATTTTACCTATTCCAGAATTATAATGAAGCTCAAATGAAATAATGGATTCAAAAATTCTTTGTAAAGTTATAAGTATAATTGAAAATTTAAAGGGATGAGGAACAAGGATTATTGGAGGGAGGTAGCATCTTGGTAAGAATATCAAGTCTAGGATGGGGCGTTTGGATCTGGGAATGTTAAATGCAAAACAACATGTGATCACATTCAGAAGTATACCAGAATTCTGGCCTCCCCCACAACATTTTGAGCAGCCCAAATGGACCATCTTTATATAAGGCTGTAACAATTTTACAGAACTAAACAGTCTTACAGCTAGAAGGGACCTTAGAACAAAGGACATCAGGATTGGAAGAAGTCTTAAAGATCACCTGGTTCAAGATTGTCAAACTGAAATAGAAACAGAACCATTAAACTATAATAAGGAAACCCACAGGTGCATACTGACTTAGAAAACCATTTATTTATGTTCTATTGCATTTTTGTTTATTTTGTTAAATATTTCCCAATAATATTGCGTTCTGGCTCAGGCTGCACACTGGGATGTTGCCTCCCTTAGGATTTAGTCTATGAAGGGGAGACTCAGGGACACAGAGTTAAAGGCAGTGCAAGAATCAGAACCCAGATGTCCTGACTCCAACTCAGCTGCTTACCCTCAAAGTAAAAGACCACTTCAAGATCTAAGCCCTTTGTCCCTCTAGAATATCCCCCTTCCACCTGACCTAACTCCAGAAGTTTCATTTAGCCCCATATTCTTGGGACCGACTCATGCTTGAAGATCAGACCATTTGCCTTTTATAGGAGCCTTCTCAACCTTCTGGGAAGCAGTCATAGCTATCACAGCCATGATGGAATCCATGATGAAAGTTTTTCTTGAACAGCTATTGGGTGCTTAGATGTAGGCTCCGATGGACAGGGTACAGGACAGTACAAGAAAGGGAAGCAGAGCACTATAAACAGGCCTGAATCCCCAAACCAGTGGCCTCCTTTCACTATTCAAGGATAGAGAGTAGAAGTTAGAAACAGAACCCAGCATGCCGGCTTGACTCTACCACTGGCCCTTAGGAGGTCCTTCCCATGGTCATGCTGGCTCATTTACTGTCTTCCAGAAAGACTTTACTGACTCCATGCCTTTGTCTGAAGACATTGACATCACTTATCCTCCTGCACTCTTAAGTCCCAGCCAATCTAGCCTAATGAATGCTCCTCATACTTGGCTTTCCACTTCCCCCAGGTCCTTCCCAGGTCATCCCAGGCCTCAGTGCCATCCATCCTTGGAATCCCTAACTTTATTCAAGGTTCACCTCAGGTGCTATTGAAAGTTCATCCCAACCCCTGACAACCCCCATCTTGTTAGCTAGTCTTGCTCGCCTTCCCTAAATTATTTTACGTGCATTCCACATTCATGAGTCTCTGGAGATCTTATTTTCCACCAGTAGAACCTAAGTTCCTTGAGAACAGGGCTCGTTTCCCTTTTGATCTTCGTATTCCCAGGGCCTACCTCAATGTTTGTTGAATTGGATTGTTGGATTAAATTGGCCAACTTCCCTTCTTGAAAAATAACATTAATAATAAAAATGAAAATACTGAAAAGTAGTCTAGCAACCACAGACAGAAAGTCTCACCTCAGATACCTCCTGGTTTTTTGACCCTGAACAAGTCACTTAAATATTTCAGAGCCCCAAGTAACTCTGTAAGACTGTAAGTCTTTTTTGTTGGTATTTTTTTTTTCAATTATATGTAAAGATAATTTTTAACATTTTTTAAATTTTTGAGTTCCAAATTTTCTCCCTCTCTAAAGCAGTAAACAATTTTATATAGTTTATATGTGTGCAATCATGTAAAACATATTTCCATATTTGTAAAACTATAAATTGTAGAAAAGTTGTTTATCTGCACTGGTAGAAATTTTGTCCTTACCAGGGAGTTCTCCACACTGATAAAATCACAGAACCATATTTAAAAAGAGACAGACAGAATAACTACTCACATTTGTCTTTTTTAAGGTCTTCAGAATTACTTGTGAAGACACAGTGCAAATATAATTGCCCCTATTTAACATTTAAGGAAACTGAGACTCAGGGAAATTAAGAGGCTATTTGAGAACCACAAAAGCCTTAAGTAATAGAATTGAGATTGAAAAACAGATCTCTGATCACTACAAGCCTGGGATTCTTTGCTACTACATCATCCATCTCTCTATACCTTCCCTCCCTCTCCACAAGTACCAAATTATCCAGCCACCAGAGCCCAGCTTACATCTATCTCTCTTCTTCATCATAAATCTTCTATGATCAACCCTGATTACAATAATTTTCTCCTTAAAACAGTTCTGATTGTCTTTATCCCTCATTTGGCTACTTGCTACTTTGCAACATCTCTTACATTTATTATTTTTCATATTTTGTATTTTTCCAAAGTACTTTGGATGTATCTTCTCACCTCCACTAGACTTTAAGCTTCTTGAAAGCAGAGACTATGTCATTCATCTCTGTATCATCCCTTCCTCCCACTCCTCCAGTACCTATCACAGTGTCTCATAGAGTCACACAAGTATTGACTGCCTTAATTTCTTATTTCAGAAAAAAGTCTTCCAGCTATAATTTTTGGTCAGTAGAGTTAAGAATAAATTGATGTTATCTCTAAATTCATGAGGTAGGAGTATAACCCTTCAAAATGTAGGAGGTGGTTGCTTAAATTAAGAAGTCATCAGGCATCTCCTGATGCCACAATACAGGCTTACCTTATTCTATCATACTATGCTTAATGGCATTTTGTAAATATTGTGTTTTTGTGTTTTTTATTAAAAATCAAAGGTTTGTAACAACTCTGTATCAAGTCAGTTTATCAGTGCCATTTTTCCAACAGCATCTCACATGGTAATTCTCACACTATTTCAGATTTCTTCAGTATTATTATTATTATTAATATTATGCCTGTTATGCTGGGTCGGTGATCAGTGATCTTTGCTGTTGCTTTTGTAATTGTTTTGGGGTGCATGAACTACACTCATATAAGATGGCAAACTTAATCAACAAATGTTGTATGTGTTCTGACTGCCCCACCAATTAGCTTTTCCCTATCTCTCTCCCTTTTCCTAGGTTTCCCTATTCCCTGAGATACAACAGTATTGAAATTAGACCAATTAACTCTACAATAGCCTCTAAGTGTCCAAATGAAAGGAAGAATTAGTTAATGCAGCAAACTTTATTGCTGTCATATTTTAAGAAATTGCCCCAGCCACCCCAACCTTCAGCCATCACCACCCTGAGCAGTCAGCAGCTATCAACATTAAGGCAAGACCCTCCATCAGCAAAAAGATTACATTTCGTTGACATCTCATCTGAGGGCTAGCATTTATATTTTTTTAGCCATAAAGTACTTTTTAATTAAGGCATATACATTGTTTTTCTTAGAAATAATATTATTGCACATTTAACTGACTATAGTATAGTATACACATAACTTTTATATACACTGGAAAACCAAAAAATTTGTGTGCTTGTTTTATCGTGGTGGTCTGGAAGTAAATACACACTATCTCCAAGGTATGACTGTACTAATATCTGACACTTAGATAGCATTTTGCGCATATTATTTCACTTGGGACTTCCAGGAGCCTTCAGATGGGTACCCCAGGTGTTTTCTTCTTCATTTACAAAATATAAAGGTGAAGCTCAGTGAGGTAGGGTCTGAACACAGGCTTGTCCTGATGTCAAGTCCAGCATCTATCTATCATGACTCTAGTTTACTGTAGAATATAAGCTTCTGGAGGGGAGGAGACTTTCATTTTTGTCTTGGTATCTCCAGTATCAAACACAATGACAGTAGTAGGCACTTAATAAATGTTTATTGAACTGAATTGACAAACTGAGAGTAGTGCTTTTTAAGGGCAGAAGCTTTTTTAGGGACTAGGAGAAATGGGAAATCATCCTAAACCAAGGAATATGGGCAGAGGTGCCAAGGACAGGCCAGGAAGGGAGCTAAGGATGGCAGGGGCCAAGAGAGAAGGAAGGGAGAGCAGTCTCTGCAGCTTCCCGCCACCTTTGCCAGCCACTCTCCTTCCCTGTCCGGAACATGACACAGTCCATGTGTCATGGGCTACTTTGGCCTCTGGTGAGGGCTGTGAACTTTTCAGAATAAAATTTGTCCACAAACATAATTGAACGAAATACTACATTTCAGTTAGAGGTTATTGAAAATAAATGCATTTTCGCCTTCCGATTTCATCAACCCCCTGAAATCTGTCTCGCGACAGGAGCCTAAGAGTCTTCGGCCCCATCATCTCTAGATTTCCTCCCAACCCTAAGGTTTTATTGAGTTCTGCAAATGACGAAGATGACCAAAGAGCTAGTCTCATCCGTCTCCAGAGACTCTTCTTCAGGCCTCCACCCTCGGAGCTGAGGGACTGACTGAATCAAAGAATAGTGAGGCTGAAAAGGCCCACGGAGGTCGTTCCTAAGAGTGGGCCGTGGGCACGTGGGAAGAGGACTCCTTTTGTCGCTCATGGCCGAGGAGCAGACCAGAGTCAGCAGGGGCCTGGCCGCTGGATCCAGAATCTGGCCTCCCCGGGATGGCCACGCACGGAAAGGCGGCCAGCGGGCTCTCACCCTCGGCAGAAGCAGGTTTGGGAAGGGGCAGGAGGAGGATGCAAAACCCAGGGAATTAGGGGAAGCCATCATCACGTCACAGGAGATAGAGGAGGTGCCGGGAGAAGTAACAAGTGACTGCCGCAAAGGAGAATCTAGAAAGGGGAAAGAAATCGAAAGCCCACCTGCTTATTGATCTGGCAATATGAAAGGGGTTTTTCTCCCGGCTCCCAAGCCAGAGCCATGAGTCTACTGGATCAAATCGGGCGCTCCCGCTGCCCGGGCTCCAGCCTCTCCAGGCTGCTCTTAATTAGAGCAGCATTAGCGGGAAGGCAGCTGGGCAGCGGGGAGGAGGGGCCGCACGAGGCTTTCTGCGGCCGAGAGACACCCGGTCCATTAGGGGCGTGCTGCTCCCGAGAGCCGCTGGTCAGTTTTTCCTAGCAGCTGGAGCTCTGCCTTGGTCTCTCCTCTTTGCTCCCAGCTCTGCACGCACAGGCACGCCGGCTTGCGTGCTCACACGTGCACACGCACACACACACCACACACAGCTGTCAAATAAGCTGAAACACCCCTGAAAGGAGGCAAGAAGTGAAAGTGAGCAACCTCTAGTGAAAGGAAGAAACATGTACAGACAGCTCTGATATTTATGTGCTTCCTGCAGAAGGAAGCACGGCTCTCTCCTCCCACTCTGCTCGCCCCGCGCTGGGCCCTTCTCTCTGAGGCCGTTTTGGGGCACCCCTAAGAAGGGCAGGAAGATCGCGGCTCCCTAGTTCTGCAGGACTCGGCTCTGAGTCTTTAGGTGGCCGAGGAAGGATTTCCGGGAGCACAGAATGTCCCAGCTACGCCTGTCAGGCCTACTGGGCCCCGCAGCTGGCTCCCTCGAAGGGCTGCTTCTGCGGAAGCACTCCACAAATCGCCCTGAGTTAAACGAAGGCCCCAACTCTATGGGCAGTCGTGGCTCTGGGTCTGCAACTGAATTCTCTCCCCCTCCACCCCAGACCCCCATGCTCTGCAGTCAAGGGCTTGGCCCCCTGTGTGTGCTCTCACTAACCAGCTCCATATGCCCAGCCTAGCAAGGGTTACCTGAGGAGGAACATTTTCTGTCCTGTTACATTCATAAAATTTCTCAAAAGCAGACCAACAATGGACACTTTTCAAATCCCCTCACCAAAGAGCAAACTCAATATATTGGTTACGATTGTTCTTCTAGGGAAGGGGATTTGGAGAATTTTGGATTTGGATTTGAATCCTCCAATCCATCTCCAATCCAGTCCATTTGGATTTGGATTTGGAGAGTATCTAGGGAATATTCCACTCACCTAGCCACTGCTCAGCCTGCCTCTTCTCTTCATATTGCAGAAAAGGAAAATGTGCTTCACTAGAAACCTGTGTCTCTTTTCAGAATGGTGTTTTTAATTGCATATATATGTGATTACAATATACATAAGATTACAAAGGAAATCCATTATATTGAAACATAATTATCGGATTATTCATGGACCCTAGGTTCAGGACTCCTGAAACTGTTTCAAAAACTTTAAAATGCTATGTTAATCTCGATTATTATTAGTGACAACCCTAAATATTTCACAGGGTCTAGAACTAAAGAGTCAGGAATCTATAGGGCAGCATCAGCCCCAGGTTTCACATGACAAACAGCACCCCGACCCCATTTCCCATCCCAGCTATTTTCCTTAAAGAACCAGATTTTCAAGCCACACCCCATCTGCTGTTCCAGTTACTGAATTGTGTGAATTGTTTTTACCCCTGGGGGTTAGTTAGTGCAAAACAAAATGAACAGAAAGGAGTCTAAGAAAGGGTCAACTCTTCAGTCCAGAAGAACGTTGGGAGGATTTCTAGGGAATTTCTCAGCTAAAATAAACAGGAGGAAGAGAATGAGAAGGGGGTGGGGGGAGAATAAAGAAAGAGAAAGGAGGGGGAGAAGAAAAAGGAGAAGGGGGAGAGGCAGAGAAAGAAAGAGGAAGAGAAGAAGATGACGATGAGAATGGTGAGGATGATAAGAATTTGATTTATAAAATGTTAATCAAGTGGGACACTAATTGTTTAACTAAAAAAAGGCACTAACAATGATATTCACCTCATCTCTGGATTTTCCCTTTCACTAAAGATCTCAGTTCACTTAGCTGATGCAAACTAAATATCACCAATACCTTACCAATGTGATTGAAGACAATACAAGCATTAATATTCCTATATGGCTTTTGAACAAAGTCACAGAGAAGCTTAAGTTGCTAGCCCAACACTCTGGAGTTGAGGGAAATAGCTTAGGGCTCCCAACTATGAATTCAGTGCTTTATCTGATAGACTAAGTTGTCCTTTTCTTTCCCGTTTTCCCTTCTTTCCTTTCTTCTTTCTCTTTCCTTCCTTCCTTCTCTCCTTTCTTTCCTTTCTTACTCTTTTTCCTTCCTTTCCCTTCTGTCTTCCTTTCCCTTCCTGTCTTCCTTTCCTTCCTTTCCTTCCTGTCCTTTCCTTCCTTCTTTTTTCTTTCTTCCTTCCTTTTCTACCTTTTTTCCTTCCTTCCTTTCTTCTTTTGCTCTTCCTTTCTTCTTTCCCTTCTTTCCTTCTTTCCCTTTCTTCTTTCCCTTCCTCCTTCCTTCCTTCCTTCCTTCCTCCCTTCTTTCCTTCCTTCCATTACACATAAGTGGTAGATCAGGGACTAGAATCTGTGCCTCTTAACCCCCAGGGCAAGGTCTTGTTAGCACAAAATTAAACATAACACAAAGACTGAAGGTTCCTCAGTTCTCTCTATGGTCCTTTCCAACTTCATACCTGTGATCTTGTGAGCTTTTGGCTCCTTTTTCTCCCTGAATTGCCTGCTTCCCCAGTATACCTGCTGGTTTTAATACTTAATGTTGCCCAGTGTTTCTCTTTGGTTGCTGCCCACAATTAGAACCCTCTTTGGGGCCATGTCAATACTCACAAACATGACTAAGATAAACACTGAAGCCCGGCAGTCACTATTCTCTCAAACCTTCAAGGTGACTTCCAAACAGCAACATTCTGAGCATATCCTAAAAATGAAGGATGGTGGGAGTCTCTGCAGTCTCTGATGCCCCCTTATTGACTTTAATTTTCTGGCTCAAATGACTTCTTAGACCCCTGAGCACAAGTTGCTGCAGTTACCAAAGTTTGCCTTCCTCCCACCCAGAGAAGATCTCTGCAAAATGCATCCAGACTCCCTTAGCTTCCCCAGTTTCTGCTAAGAATCTGAGGGCCTCATTGCAACTCTCTTCTAATCTACCTGGCTGGAGTTTCAGGTTTGAAGCAAAATCTGGAACAGAATACATTGGGGGGAGGGGAGTTGGAATTTGTTTACCTCCATTACCTGAAAGAAAAAAGAGACAAAGAGCAAATGGAGGTCCATGCTTCCTCCCTGTCCCCCATCACTCCATTTTCATTCCTTTTATGAATCAATGGTTAAGAGAATGTCATCTCAGGAAAACCATCCCTTGAAATTTGGATAGATATGAGGGTACACTCCTCAATCCATCATGCTTCATTGAAACCATTCAATCTCAACAAACATTTGTTGAGCAATTTCCATATGCAAACACTATCAGGGATATAAAGATAAATATGATATGGTTCCTGCCCTCAAGAAGCTTGCAATCTAGCAGACATGTATAAAACCCAAATGCAATGACAGGTAGAAAATTCACTGGTAGTACAGAGGAGGGATTACTCACTCCAAGAGAAGTCATGGTGGGGACAAATATGGGTAAGGAAATCAGACAAGGTCTCATGGAGGAAGTGGCATTTGATCTGGTTCTTGAAGGAAGGCTTAGCAACTAAAAAGATGGAGCATAAAAAAGCAGAGAGGCAGAATCCTGGGTTATAGAGGACTGGGGCTAAAGGGGGTACTAGCTAGTACATATATACCCTAATTTGCCCACCCACTTATACACAACATTGAATAAACCAAATCAGACTAAGAGCCTTATGGTAAACTATAGGATGCCAGCCCAACAGTTCTTCAACACAAGTGTCTATCCCTAATAGTATTTTTCACATTTCATATGTCATAAAGTGATATGCTTACACAGAAAAAAAAATGCCAGTGAACTTGTAGGTCAAGTTCAATGCACATTCAAATCTGGGGCTCAAAACCAGTCCCAGACCTATACTAGACTGCAGAACCAGATAGTTTGGCATTCCCAGCACTTAATGGTCACCCTTAGGCTGTCCCTTTGTGTCCCCCAACTCCCAACTCATCCTTAGGACTCAGTGAAAACTCCACTGGACTCAGGTATTTGAAGCAGCCTTGTTCTTGGAAGGATGGGGGTAATTATATGCACTGAGAGTGCCCGATTCCAACCCTCCCTGACCCCAGGCTTCAGAGCTCTACTGATCGATCCCGAAGATGCTCTTTCATTTTCCTCAGGCATTTTGCTGACGGATGGAAAAATCAATGCCCCACAGAAGAGAGAGCTGGAGAGGGAGAAGGTGGAGACCAAGAGAGTGGGGGGAGGGGGGTGGATGGCAGCATGGAGGATGAGGAAAAGAGAAAAGGAAAGGAGAGGAAAAACCCAGAGAAGGAGGGTGCATCTGACGGGGTCTGCTCTTGGAACAAGCTCTCTTTGTATAATGCCAGCCTGAGAAGAGAGCAAAATGTCTGGTGATGGAGCACTGAGTCTTTCAGCATGCAAGGAGACTTAAGAGCAGGGCTCCAATCTCCACCCCCTACCGGGAGCTAAGAGTTGGATCCCAGGGTGGAGTCATTAAGGCAGAGATTAGTGGAGATGGAAGGAACTTAAATCACCTAGGACAGCCATCTCATTTTACACAAAAAGGAAACTGAGGGTGGAGAAGGACTCAGCTGTCAGCTGCAGGATGGATTAGGAGAGTGCCAGACTCCTTCCTCCTTTCTCCAGGGTCTGGCCCTATTCCCAGGGGACCTCTCATCTTTGGGGCCATCTGTCCCTGGGATCTCTTCTTGTCTACCAATGATCCATGGAGTCAAATTTACTTTTCCCCCTCTCTATTCTGTGTGTCTCTGACTCCCTCTGCTTCTCAGTCTCTCACTTTATCTCTGTCTCTCTTTCTCTGTCATTTTTTTTCTGTCTCCCTTCCACCTCTCTCCTGTTTCTCTATTTCTTTCTCTGTCTCTATTTCTCTGTCCCTCTCTTTGTCTTTGTTTCTCTCTCCCTCTCCTTTTCCTTTTCTCTTCCTCCCTCCTCTTTCCCTCCCTCTCTCTCTGTTTCTCCCTCCCTCCTTCTCTCTCTCTCTCTCTCTCTCTCTCTCTCTCTCTCTCTCTCTCTCTCTCTCTCTCTCTCTCTCTCTCTTCCCCCCCTTACTCTCTGTGTTTCTCTAGCTCTCTTTCTGTCTCTATTTGCTTTTCTGTCTGTGTGTATGTCTTATCTGTGTGTCCCCACAACACACCCTGTCTAACTCTGTGTCTCTATTACTTTCTCCCTTCTTTTCTCCTCATTTCTTCACATGCTATCATGCTATATATGAACTTGAATTCTGCTTCAGATCCTTACTAGCTGTGTGGTCCTAAATAAGTCATTTCAGCTCACTGAGCCTTTAGTTTTCTAATCTGTAAATTGAAAGGGTTGGAGTCAATGACCTCAGAGGTTCCTCCCAGCTTTAACCTATGATCCTAATGCCCCATTCAACAAATATTTATTAAACATCTTCAAAGTATAACATGGAGCTCTAGACCCCATGATGGATTTAAAAAAGCATAAGGAAATATTTCCAACCTCAAGGAGTACATAAAGAACAATAATATCAGGCAATAGATGATCAATCACATACCAAGAGTACAGTCTACCTCCTCTATGAGTTCAAATAGATCAATCATTGAATTCATGGTTAGAGAACTGAGATTCAAACTCTAGTTATGCTAATTTGTGGGAGCCCAGATTAGTCTATTAAGTCTAAAAATCTCACTGGCTTCATCAGATTAAACAAAATGAACTTTAATGCCCCTTTTGGATGTAAATCCTGTGACCTACAATGTCCAGAAGGAAGATCAGAAGAAACTTCATGAATAAGGTGATATTTGAGTTTGGTAGTGGCAGTCTCTTTGTTTCCTTTTGTTTTGAGACTAAATTTCCATATCTTGCTCAGGCTGAAAGTGAGTAGCCCAAACCCCATCCCAATGCTGATTAGTACAGAGGTTTTAAACAGAATTAGTAGTGAAGCTAAAAACAGCTGCTCAGATTTTCCAACCTGGATTGCTTCTCTCTCATCCCTTCTCAGGCAGTCTGGTGGCCCTCCATTCTCTAGCTGTTAATTGTTAGTGCTCTGTAGACATCCTATTGGCTTTTTTCCTGGTGTAACTTAGGGCATCCAGACTAGAAGGAGCGGTCAGCCTCAACTTCCCCCAGCAGCAGAGATTACAGGCACCCACCATCAGCCTGGGGGAAGAGGGGTTCCTTTGGTTGTTTTTTCATAGAAGGTAATATTTCAACTATACCTTAGAGGATGCAAAATATTAAGATTTGAGGGAAGATAGGATGAAATACTCTAAGTGAGGTGAATGGTGTGATCAAAGGTAGAGAGGCAGGAAAGAATGATGTTTATTGGGGATAGGGAGATGGTGAGTAGACAGAGTAGTTAGAGTGAAAGGTTGGCATATGGGAGCAGTAGAAAATAAGGCTACAGAGGTGAGTGTTACCTCTAAATTGTAGGGCTAATTGAGTGACAACCACATTCTGCAATGTGCATCAGCTATTACTTAAGACAATAGAACCCACAAATTCTGCAGCTAAGCAACAAAAACTGCTTTCCTAGGCCCACACCAGTATAGGACAACTTCTGGTGGCACCCAATCCTAATGCATCCCTCTGCTTGTGATCACAGGCTCCTGACAATTTTCCTTCCTTTCCAAACCCCTGTCCTTACATTCCACCTTTTTCCCACTTCAAGATTCTCTATTTGATCTCTTTGTCTCTCTCCATAGTTTTCACAAATTGGATAGAATTAATTCTTGAAGAAGTGATTGTGTATTTGTTTCTTCATAAGGATAAATGCATTACCGTGGAGTCTAGGTCTTTTAGGATCAAAGTTGAGATATTAGGGCCCAGAGAGATACAATCATTGACCCAAAGTCACAGAGCTAGAGAATCTAGGAATAGGAATTTGAACCCAGATCCTTTGCCTCTAACTATCCAGTCCTTTGACTATCATCCTGTCTCCTTCCCCAGCTTACTTAACATCTCTCAACATTAAGGTATCTAGGTCAGAAAGCAAAGATTTTAAGTGCTGAAGGAGGCACTCTTGCTGACCCGTTTCCTTTGGGTGTTTTATTTTGTTTTAAAGAAAATAGAATTTGGCCCACTCAGGAGAAAGACCAGCACTATTTCTCTCTCTTTTTTTCTCTCTCTCCCTCCCACCTTCCCTTCCCCCCCATCTTTTTCTCTTAGCTTTCTTTCTTCCTTTTCCTCCTTCTTTCCCTCTCCTTCTTTTCTCAGTTCCCTCCCCAGTTTCTTTGTCCTCTCCCTTTGTCCCTTTTCACTTCCTCTTTATCCTTCTTTCTTCTACCTTTCCTTTCACTTTCTTTTCCTCCTTTCCTTTCTTTCTCTTTCCTTGTTCTTTTATCTTTCCTTCTCCCAATTTTCTCTTTCCTTCATCTACCCCTCTCTTAATTACCCTGACCTTTTCCTCTCCCTCTCTTTTATCTATTTTCTTCTTCCTTACTTGTTCTCTCCATCACTTTTTCTTCCAGTAGACATATTCATGGCTGTGTTTTCTGGACTTGAACCAAAAACCATTTGCTTTGGAGGCAAAGTTTAGTCAGGCATGTTTGGGTTTTCCCATCCCTTATTTGCCCAATCCTATTAATAATTAACAGTACAGTAATGAGCATTGCTTTTAATAGAATCTGCTGCCATTGCTGTATTATACTGCCCGCCAAGGATTTCCCCCAAAAGGATTCACATTACACATCACTGCATCTGCTGTGATGAGGACATCTAGTTAGCAGGTTCAGGGTCTTTGTCATACAACACCCTTCTCTCCTCCAGTCTCCAACCCCACTGAATTTTAGCCTGCAGGCCCTTCTTGTAGACTTAGTCTCTTCCCATTGGTCCCTCATGTTCCCCCCCCCTCCTAACCCTGCTTCCCCTGCATTGATCTAAACCTGGTTCCCCCAAGGAGAAGTCTATGATAGTTTCTCTAAGTTTTGCATATGTCATCAACAATTTGAATTTGTATAGGACTTCAAGGTAAACAAACCACTTTCTTTACAATAAACCTTATGATCAAGATAGTGCAAGTATGTTAAGTATACTCAATACTCAAAAGGTATTTCTTAAGCACCAATTATATATTAGACACTGAGGCTAGAAAGACAAAAGACAGCCTTTACCTTATGTTTTATTGATGGTATATAAATAAACAGATAAGATTGTCGTGTGATCATTTTGAAGGAAAAGACCACTAATAATCAAGAGGACTCAGAAAGGGCTTCTCATAAGATATATGTGAGGTAAACATTGAAGGAAATGAATGAATTTAAGAGGTAACAGTGAAGACCAAGTACATACCAGGCAAAGAGGTTAAGTCTGTGCAAAAACCCAGAGGAGTATGTTGAAATACTTTAAGTCTGAAGAATGACAAGTTGACACATTTGGCTGAAATGTAGTACATGAATGAATTAATCGTCAAGCGTTTTTTAAAATTAAATTTTATTTTTTTAGCTACCAAAAATCTACTTTCTTTATTTTCTCTCCCTCCCACATTTCCCCTCTTATTCCCATCCTTCCATTGAAGAGAAAAAGAAACATTTCATAGCAAATATGCAGTTAAGCAAAAGAAATTTTCACATTGGCTGTGCCCCCAAACTATATGTCTCATTGTACCTCCTGAGTCCATAGCTTCTAAGTAAGGAAGTGGGTAGGAGGCTTCATCATCAGGTTTCTGGAGTCATAGTTGGTCATCACATTGATCAGAATTCTTGAGACTTTCAAAACTGTCTACATAATATTTACAGTAGAAGAGGCATTGGGCTAGGCAGTAGGGAATGAAGACAAAGACAAAAGTGAAATAATCTCTGACCTCAAAGATTTACATTCTATTAGGGAAAACAAAACATCTGTAAGTATATCCCAACAAATACAAAGCAAACCAAGATAATTTGAGGTGGGAAGGAAAATGTAATTGGGAGACTCAAGAATAATTTCATGAAGAAGATGGTGCTTGAATTGAGCTTGGAAGAAAATGGGCAATTCTAAGAGGTGGTGCTGAGGCAGACTATTCCAGATTGGATGCCTCCTATATGTGAGAAGCTGTCAATTTGGTTACATGAACATATAAGGCACAATGAACATACCAGATTCTATGATTCAGATGAGGAAAACAGCAATTTGGGGAAGGGCTGGCATGTCTAAAATGGATGATACCATCTGCCCTTGCCTCCAGTTTCTGTTAAAGTCTTTCCCTCCTTGTAAGGTCCAACTCAATGCCTTTTCCAGGAAACCATCCCTGATCTCTCCCAGTTGAACATGATCACCCCCTCCTCATAATTTCCCAGTGTACTTTGTCCACACTTACACTTCGCACTTAGATTATTTGCCTATATAATATGACAAGTGTACCCTTGATGATTTACCCAAGGTGACTGCATACTCCTAAGAGCAGGACCAGGGTCATCTCTCTCTTTTATCCCTGGTGCCCAGAAAAGCCAGTTGTACATAGGATACCTAATACATGTTTGGTGAACTGAATTGACAGGAGAAGAGATTGAGGAGGGCTCTAATTAACCAAAGAAGGTTTCATAAAAGATGTTATAGGTATTGAGCTAGTCTTAAAAATGGTAGAGTTGGATCAGCAAAAAGTAGAGGATATGACATTCTTTGAGAGTTGAATAATAGCATAGAAGCAGGGATAAAGCATGGACTTCAGTGTAGAAGAAAAAGAAGATATCAGCCTGGCCAGAGAGTGAATATTGGGAGCAGTAGGAAATAAGATTGGATAGACTGAATGAAATGAAATTCTAGGTCTTGAAAGTCAAAGTTTGGGCTTGATGCAGTAGTCAATGGGAATCATTGAAGATCTTTGAGCAGGAAAAAAATGACTAAAGCTGTGTTTTAGGTGAAAAAAATCTGGCAGCATATGTAGAATGGATTGGGGAAAAAAAAGAAGAGGCAGACAAAAGAGAGACTTGTTAAGATGCTATAGCAGTAGTCTAGGAGAGGTCATGAATTAAGCAAATATTTTTCAAATGTATATTATGTGTGATACATTATCGAAGTTTTGTGGGAAATACAAAGCTACATAAGACAAACCCTGTACTCAAGAAGCTGGCAATTCTGTAGGGGCCATAAGATGTATACCCTATTCAATTATAATTCTAAAAGCTGAAACTAGAGTGGGTAGAGGAGGGGTTAGAGAGTACAGCATTATCCTCAATGACTTGCTGTTGAGGTAGGGCACCAGACTGAACAAGAAGGTTCTATAGGTCCCAGAGAAGCATCCCTACATCTCTTAGTGGTGGCAGTGATGACAGAGAGCTGACATCTCATGAGATAGTCTTCTAATTTGGAGGTGTCTAAGAATGCCTGACTCTTGTGATCAAAGCTTCCCATGGTCTCACTCCATCCTCACCTTCTGCCTTTTTATCCTATTATTTTCCTTCCCATGGTCTGCCTTAGAGTCAGTAGGCTTACTCTTTGTGTGCCATGTTTGTCTTGCCCTTTTTCATCTTCATGTCTTGGCTTATGGTGATCCTTCCTCTGCCTCAGCTTCTATCTTCATCTCCATCTGTTCAAATTCCTCTCTTTTTAAAAGTTCCAACATAGATGTTCCCTCCTTGGAGCAGAATTTGAATTCAGTGGAAAGAGTGCTTCCTTTGGATTCACATATCTGAGTTTGAATCTTTCTCTGTCACTTACTATGAGACCTGGGCAAGTCCCCTAATCTCTCTAAGTTTTAGTTTCCTCTATAAAATGAGAAAGTTGACTCTTAGATCTGTGGAGAAGGGAGGAATTTGTGGCCAAAGAAGAACTAGAGAACATTATGAAATGCAAAATGGATTATATTATATTTAAAAGTTTCTGTACAAACAAAACCAATGCAGCCAAGATTAGGAGGGAAACAGAAAGCTGGGGGGAAATTTTTTACATCTAGTGTTTCAGATAAAGGCCTAATTTCTAAAATATATAGAGAATTGATTCAAATTTATAAGAATACAAGCTATTCCCCCAATTGACAGTCAAAGGATATAAACAGATAATTTTCCAATGAAGAAATTAAAGCCATTTTTAATCACATGAAAAAATTCTCTAAATCACTATTGATTAAAAAATGCAAATTAAAACAATTCTGAGGTACCACCTCACACCTCTCAGATTGGCTAAGATGATAGGAAAAGATAATGATAAAAGTTGGAAGGAATGTGGGAAAACTGGGACTTTAATACATTGTTGATGGAGTTGTGAACTGATCCATCCAACCATTCTAGAAAGCAATTTGGAACTGTGCCCAGAGGGCTGTAGAATTGTGCAAACCCTTTGATCCAGTGGTGTCTCTACTGGGTCTGTACCCCAAAGAGATCATAAAAAAGGGGAAAGGACTCATAAGTTTAAAAATGTTTATAGTGTCAAGGAACTGGAAACTGAGTGGATGCCTATCAGCTGGGGAATGGCTGAATAAGTTATGGTATATGAATGTGATGGAATATTATTGTTAAGTAAGAAATGATCAGCAGGGTGATTTCAAAAAAGCCTGAAAAGAGTTAGTGATGCTAAGTGAGTGAGTAGAACCAAGACAAAACTATATATAGCAACAATAAGATTAGGTGATGATCAGCTGAGATGGACTTGGCTCTTTTCTACAATGAAGTGATTCAAGACAATTCCAATAGACTTGAGATGGAAAGAGCTTTCTGCATCCAGAAAGAGAACTATAGATACTGAATGTTAATCAAAGAGTAGTATTTTCATCTTTTTGTTGTTGTTGTTTGTTCACTTGTTTTTTTTCATTTTTTTTCCTTTTGATCTCATTTTTCTTATGCACCATGATGAATATGGAAATATGTTTAGAAAAATTCCACATGTTTAAGTTATATTGGGTTGCTTACTGTCTAGGGGAGGGAGAAGAGAGAAATGTAGGGAGAAAAATTTGGGACACAAGATTTTGCAAGGGAAAATGTTGAAAACTATCATTACATGTTTTAGGGAAAAATAAAAAGCTATTATTGAGAAATAAATAGATGAAAATTTTTGTAAAGAATAAAAAAGTAAGGGGGTTTAACTATCTAGCTTCTAAGGTCCCTTCCAGCTCTAAATTTATGATCCTATAGTCCTCCATTAAAGTGTGTTTGATCACCACTATTCCAGAAGTGAAAATATCTTTCTCGTCCTTAGATGTCTTGTAGCACTTTCCCTTTCTCTTCTTTACCTATATTATATTTGACCTTACATCACACTTGTGTTCCCGTTTTCCTTCCACCAACCTTAGGGACAGCTAAATGAAACAGTGGATAGAGCACCAGCCCTGAAGACAGAAAGACATGAAATCAAATTTGGCCCCAGATACTTACTAGCTATGTGACCTTGGATAAGCCACTCACCCTGTTTCCCTCAGTTTCCTCATCTGTAAAATGAGCTGGAGAAGGAAATGGCATACCACTCCTGTATCTTTGCCAAGAAAATCCCAAAGGGGGGGGGGGGTCCACAAAGAATTGATCATGCTGAAAATACCAAAAAACAACACCTTTTTCCCTCATTAGATTGTAAACTCCTTGAGGTCAAGATTATGTTATTTGCATACCCAACACCCAAAGCAGCATTTTAACTCCTAGTTCTAATAATAATAATTAACATTTGCATAGTGTTTTAAGGTTTGGAAAGCATTTTTTTTACATTTCAATTAATTTACTTTTTCCATTTTTTCTTTTTAAATTTTGAGTTCTAAATTCTCTTTCCTTCTTATATCCCACAGTCACTGAGGGCAAGCAATGTGAGATCAATTGTACATATGAAATCATGTAAAACATATTTCCTTATTAGCCATAATTAAAAAAAAAGAAAAATAAAGAAAATGAGAAAATTGTACTTCATTTGTACTCACACTTTATCAGTTCTCTTTCTGAGTATCATTTTCTTATCGTGAGTCTTTTGGAATCATCTTGGATCATTGTATTGATCTGAGTAGCCAAGTCTCTCATAGTTGATCATCATCATTACAACCTTGCCAGTACTGTGCACAATGATCTCCCAGTTCTCACTTTCCTTTGCAAAGCATTTTTTATACATATCAGTATGGTACAGTGAAAAGAAGGCTGGATTCGAAGTCAGAGGACTTGGGTTTGCATACTAACTATTCCTCTTACTACCAGTGTAACTTTCAGTAAGCCACATAAATTTCCTAAAGTCTCAGTTGTCTCATTTGTAAATTAAGGAGTTTGCATTTGATGATATCTAAATCTGTGATCTATAATATCTTCTCTTCAAAACAATTCTGTGCTATTAGCATAACTCCAAGTTTAGAGGTCAGGAAATTAGGATTTACCCATGATCAGCTATTCAAAAAAGTACAAAAAATGGGATTGAACCCGGTTTTCTCCGGAGTCCAATACCAGAATTTTCCACTAGCCCACAATGTCTCTTCAAATTCTCATCTTGGTCCTTGAAAATGTTACTGTTCTAACCTAAGCATTCTACCACCCCCATATTCCTTACTTAAATCTGTTAGCTTTGTTTCCCCCTTTTAATAGCATTTATGATCTCAAAACACTTCTCAGAATCATGAAATCACAGAATTTGGGAATTGGAATGGGTCTCAGTGACTCCATAGGCCAATCCACTCCTGAAAAGAATCTCCTTTCTAATAAATCTGGCAAGTAGCCTCCAGCCTCTGCTTTAAGACCTCCAGATGGGAGAATCCACCACCTTCATTTCCATATTAGAAGTGACTTATTGAAGTCACAAAGATAGGAAGGAACTGAACTGAACTTCAACTGGAACTGGAGCCAACATCACTGGTAATTCTCCCAAAGAAAACCAATGGATGTTGGCTAGTTTGTCAAAGTAAGGCATTCGACTCCAGGTAAGCACTTTCTCAAGACAGAGACATTAGTCAATTGTTCAATGGAGTAAAAAGAGAGCTGTATTTGGAGTCAAAGAACCTTGCCTTAAATTACAACTTTGGCACTTACCAACTATGGCCTAGGATAGGCATTTTAACTCTCTTGGCCTGGGTTACTTACCTCACTGATAAAATTTAATGACTGGGCTAACCAGAAATATCTATTGTTGTCCTAGTTTGTCCTTTGTTCTTGAAAAGGACCAATGACTTCTGTAGGGTGATATCTTGACTTGCAATGGCAGCAGAACTGTGCCAAGTCATCAGCCTCAATCTTCCCTGCAGAATCATGGGGATCCAGTGATAAGACACAGATCAGGACAATTGGAGACGGCCCCAGATACAGTAGGAAACCTCAATCTTTTTAAGTTAAAGTCTTTCCCAGATCTCAGTCTGAAATAATGCCCATTCAATAATTAAAGCCCAGGTAAGAACTGAGACAAAGGATGACCTAGTTTACCAGATCTAGCCTGGACCACATGCATAGCTCTACAATGTGGATTAAAATGTAAAAGGAAATTTCTTTTTAAAAAATACATAGAAATGTAATATAACATAGATAATGGTAATTTGTGGTTTTCTAAGCCAATATGGTGGCATAGTGGATATAGTACCAGGCCTGCAGTCAGGAGGATTCCTCTTTGTGAGTTCAAATCCAGTCTCAGACACTTATCAGTTGAGTGACCCTGGACAAGTCACTTCAACCTGTTTGTCTCAGTTTCTTCATGTGTAAAATGAGCTGGAAAAGAAAATGGGAAAACCATTTCTTTTTTGTAAGAAAATCCCAAATGGGGTCACAAAGGATCAGACAAAACAGAAAAATTACTGAAGAACCAAACACTTTCACATTTCCTAGATAATTTATAAGTCAGAAGGAAGGAGAAGACTGGGACTCTTGCTAGCTTGATATTTTTTTTTCAAAGTTTTGAGCAGAGATCTGGAAAGAGCCTCAGGAGGCAGCTAGTCCATTTACATCCTTCAATTGTCATCTCCCTCTTCCAGGCAGCCCCCTTTTCCCATTGGTGAGTGCTTTTCAGAACCTTCATTTTGAGGATAGGATTGACCAACTATCCTTCATTTTCTTCATAGAAGAGGAAACAGGGTTGTTTCTGAGTTAAAATTAGGACCCAATGAACTCTACAAGGAGATATATTTCTCCCATTGTCTCTGCATTCCTCCTTTTATTTTGATGCAACATAAAAACTTCCTCCCCCTCA
Organism: Myrmecobius fasciatus; assembly: GCA_023553655.1. Taxonomy (NCBI): domain Eukaryota; kingdom Metazoa; phylum Chordata; class Mammalia; order Dasyuromorphia; family Myrmecobiidae; genus Myrmecobius; species Myrmecobius fasciatus. The sequence goes on from JAJPUD010000657.1 coordinate 552,806, forward strand.
GTACTCCCCAGTAATGAGATGGGCTACCTCAGGATTGAGTGACCTCCCATCCCAAGAAGTCTTCAAATGAGATGATCGTTTTTTTAGATTTTATAGAGGGATATCCTTCACTGAGGTGGGAGCCAAGGAGGAGTAAGGAGAACAGAGACTAGATGACTTTTGAGGGCCTTTCCAGCTGAGATTCTATGATTCTAAAGCAGATCCTCCATGATAATGGAAGAAGGTAAATATAAGTGAGAGAATGTTATAGTGCACATGGCTTGGTGTAGAATTTTCTGTGCTATAACTGAAAAGGGGGGATATCAATCAGGCAAGTCACTGGACCTCTCTGAGTTTCAACCTATCTATAAAATAGGGATAATGTATTTAGAACTGGAAGAGACCTTAGTGGTTAAATCCCACCTCATCATTTTATAGACAAAGAAACAGGTCCAGAAAGATGATTCAAGATCACATGGTAAATAGCAGAGGTAGGATGCTATACAGCTCTCCAACTCCAAACCTATCCCTCTTTCCACTGAGCCAAAACTTGCATTGCTTAGCCCACAGGATTGCTGGATCAAACAAGATAGTATGCCTAAAGCACTTTGAAAACTTTAAAGTGTAATAAAACAGCAAGCTGTCACTGCTATTGTCATTGTTTCTACCTCTTCCTCCCCTCAACTTCAACCTATCCTTCCCAACAGGAAGTATACTACTAAATTAAGAAACCTAGAGGGTTTTAGCAAGTCAAACACTTATCAGAGTTTACTATGTATCAAACACTATGTTAAGTTCTGGTGATATAAATACAAGAAGTAAAAAAAAAAGAAATCCAGTACCTGCCTTCAAGGAGCTGACATTCTAATTGGGGAAGACAACACAGAAACACATAAAAGGCACCTGAAAGGGGTTGAGGAGAGCTGTAAAGAAGAAGGTGCCCTAGAGATTGGGGGATGACTGGCCTGGGCCCTTCCTCAAAGTGGGAGAAATTTGACAGTGGGAAAAGTAGACCACAGAAGCAGATCCGGAAAGCTGTCAAGGTAGGGTGGCAAAGCACCTGACACATAGTAGGTACTCAATAGCAGTGGTGGTTATTGTTTGTCCTTCATTCTCTAAGAGAAACATGACATCAGGAAGGTGATGTTATGACATGCTGGTGAATTGGATTTAAGCGAGAGAAGGCTGTGTAAAGTCACCAACTTCACACCTTCCTCCTGAGCCATCTGGGTCCAGTGGCAAGATATAGATCAGGATGGTCCTGGATGCATCGAGATATTGTGGCCTTTTTAAGCTAAGGTCTTTCCCAAGACTCGATAGCTGGATTCTAAATAAAAGAATTTTAAGTTCTGAAAATGTGGTTCATTACAATATGGAGGTGGGAAATTAATCCTACTTCAGGCTTTTATTACCATCTCGTTAGTCTACTAGGGCAACATAAACCAAATCTTTTTCCTTTCCTACTTGACAGCCTTTCAAGTGTTTAAAGACTTCTTACATCCTTTCATCACAACCTGAAATGACACTAGATTCTTGATTGTTATAACAGACAGTTGAAAACTTGGACAAGTCTTCGCACCCCCACTCTTTTTCCCATCCTATATTCCAACCTTGATGCCATCATAAAACCCATCTTTTTAATAGATCTGCTCTTGTCATAGCTCCACTCAAAAAATCTTCACTCTCTTTAGTGCCTGAATCAAACCCACATTTTTACCTGGCATCCAAGGACTTCCCCAAAGTGGTGATGTTCCCACTGTCCCAGTCTTAGCTCGGAGGACCTCTTTCCTTTAACTACACTCCAGACAAATGTCATCCAAACATCTCTGTGTTTTTCCACAACAAAGTCTTTGACCATATTGTTTTCTAAATCTGGAATGTCCTCCCTTCCTACCTTCTAACCTTTAAAATCCAACTCAAAGGCCACCTTCTCTGAAACTCCATCTTCTCATAGCACCATAACACAACTTTTTAATACATTGGTCACCTACCAATCCATGAAATGTCCCATGATATAGTCAAAAAATGTGTGAATTTGGAGCCAGAGGATCTGGGAGTCAATTTCCAGTTCTGTCACCTTGGGCAAGCCACTTAACATGTCTTGCCTTAGTTTTCTTATTTCAAATAAAGGAGTTGAATAGATAAAAGATAAAGCCTCTTCTTCTACATCTATGTCCTATTATATAGGTTGTTCCAAGAGTTTGGTGCCATTTTAAAGCTTATATATAAAGCTTGTATAATATAAATGTGTGCACACATATGTGGGGCTGCCAAGTGGTACAAGGGATAGAGTGCCCAGCTCTAGAGTCAAAAGGAATTGAGTTCAAATACAATCACATATTTATGAGCTGTGTGACCTCATGAAAGTCCTTTAACCCTGTTTACTTCAATTTCCTTATCTGTAAAATGAGCTGGAGAAGAAAATAGCCAACCACTCCAGTATCTTTGCCAAGAAATCCCCACAGGTGGCCATGAAGTAGACATAACTGAAAACAGCTGAACAACCACAAGGTACCTATATGTGTTAATCATACTTTTTTTTTAAAGACATCTTAGTAGTTTAGAGAAATCCTGATCTTTGGCAAAACTGCAAAAGACTCCTGAGATTTTTAGGTTCCTCCTTGTTCAATGTCCCTATGTTTTTAATTTGTCAGCCTTCTTGGCACCTAGTAGGTATTTTATAAATGCTTTCTCATTCATTTCTTTTCAGGGTCAAGACAATCTCTAGCCTGTCTGGCTTGAATTCTAGCCCAAGGTCCCAGGATTCAAACCAAAGAAAATTTGGTTATTTCAGATGGCTATAAGCTTCAGCTCCTTTTCTCCCAGAGTTGGTCTCCTAATGTGTGCCCAACTGTCCATCTACTTCCTATAGGCTTTAGGCTGCCCTGAAATAATCTTTCCTTTTTCAAGTTTCCTGAGAGTTTTGATAGCTAGAGTTTCTTGAGAACTCTAGCTCACATTTGATCAAAATATCATATATTATAATTACTGGTGTCTTATCCTCCTATTGGACTATAAGTGCCTTGAAGCCAGGGACAGTATTTTATGCAAAGCGTTTATTTCTGCCAGTGTCTTGCACTGTGCTCTTAACATTGTACCATAGATGTTTAATAAATATTTGTTGAAATTAAAATGCTTGAATAAAATTAAATCAAATTGGGCACTTTAATTCTAGGTCCTCAGGGTTTTTAAAAAATATTATTTGCATTATGGAATTTTTATTCAATCTGGTGAAGCCCATAGACTACTTCTCGGATTAATACTTTTAAATTCATAAAAGAAAATATATAGGATTTCTAAGGAAATTAATTTTATTGAAATACAATTATCAAAATATTTTTAAAAGCAAGTTCACAGACCCTTGGTTAAGATTTAGGAATACCTCTGATATCTGTTAAAAGGCAAGCCAAGGTTGTCCTTCCAGAGCAAGAAAGCTGATGGATGCCCCATCTGCCCAGATCCAGAATTAGACATTATAAAATCCATATCTTTGTGTTTGGGAGATCTATCCCCACCAGTCCTGGGGGTCAGTGGAAAGACTGTGATACGGTTCAACTGCCTCCTAAAACAGAACATGGCAGTCACTGAGCTACAAGCCTCCAGGGCAGGAGCAGAGAGTGGAAGAGAGAACTGAAAAGGAGGAGAGGGAGAGAACAAACAAAGTTGCAGTGTATACCGGGAGACTCTGGGGGAAGAGTGCAGAGAGAATCTCGAGCTTGGGACCCCCCAGGGAGCTCCCAGACAAGTCTTGGGAGTGTGTGAGCTGGAGGCTTCCCGAGGGGAAGAAAGCAGGTGGTAGGGGAGGTTCTCTGGAGGAACCTGAGGGAGAGAGCACAGAACTAATGTTACAGTATATACATCAGTAACAAAAACTATAACAATAACTATGACAATATTATAACAATAATAATAACCAGCATTTATTTAGCAATTTAAGGTCTGAAAAGTACTTAGCATGTGTTATTTCATCTGATCCTCACAACCCTGAAAGATAGATGCTCTTAATATTCCCATTTTACAAATGAGGAGGCTGAAATAGGTTAAATGATGCATCCAAGATCGCACATTCTAAGGCAGAATTTGAAATCAGGTCTTCCTCACTTGAAATCCAGCCCTCTCCATGCTGCAATATTTGGAAGGGTCCCTAGTTTGAAAGCCAGAGTCCATACCCCTATATGCAGCACACATAGATATACTTGCCTTGTTTGAGACACCAGACAGCTGGTGGCACAGGGAATAGAATGCTGGGCCTAGAGTCAAGATCTCAGTTCAAATTCTGCTTCAGTTCTTAGTGTTGTGTTATCCCGGACAAGCCACTTAACCTCTGCTCCTCAGTTTCTTCAACCATGAAATGAGGTGTATGATAATCAATACTTCGAAGGGTTGTTATGAAGAGTAAATGAAATGTAGCTATAAAGCACTTTGCACAGACCTGTCACATATTTGATGCTTATTCCCTTTCACCATTCCCTTTCCCATCTGTCCAAAGTAAAAAACAGTATTTAGTTCCCAAATCTGTTCCTATAGAGTGAACATCTGATAGCCTGGGCCTGTCTTGCTGGAATGAGAAAGGGGGCAAGAGGTAACTCTACTTTGCTAATCAGCACACAGATGGACAGCATCAGAGAACTTGTCCAGCATGGAGATGAACGTAAATCCACTCTCACTTCATATAGAGCTGTCACATCTGGAGACCTTTGCTTACCCATGTTGGTAGGTGACTCCAAATTATATGCTGAAGTTTCAAAGGTTTTTAAGATCTCATCATACTTCATCTCATTTCAAAAAGTCCATGATTTCACCAGTATGGGTACTGGTCCAGCAGATCACAACCCCTTTAGTGCTTTTTCTGAGTTGCCAAGATTCAAAAATTGTGTTCCTTAGTGGCTGCCCCTAAGGTAACAAGCCTCTCTGCACTTTTGATAGGCTTTTAAAAGATAGATGAAGCAGAGGACCTGCCAGGGTTTACACTGGATCAGCACAGCTTTCAAAAACTCAGGGCCAAATCTGGGACCTGGAGAAGAGATGAGGAAATGTAGTCCCTGACTTGTTAAGGAAGTAGGAGACTGTCAGTAATGTGGTGTTGTAGGTGCTGCTAGATTGGTCAATGTGTTAGTTGATTTTCCTTAACTGTTTTTCTCTTCATTACAAAGGAACTCTCACTGGAAGGTCAGGGGAGAGGACAGCCAGAAATAGCAAGAGACCTGACAAAAGGAAGAGAAAGAAGAGAAGGAGGAAGAAGAAGAAAAAAAAGAAGGAAAATGAAAAGAAGAAAGAAGAGTAAAAGGAGGAGAAAAAGAAGAGGGAGGAAGAAGAGAAAGATGAGAAAGAAAAGAAGAAACCAAATAATCATGAGCTATTGGAAGAGTATATGAAAGGAGAAAGAGCTTTAATGCTGAATCTAAGATATAGCTGTATCTTATACCTTTCTTTTCTCCCTTCCTAGAAGGCATTTTCTCCTCACCTCTGGCTCATGGAATTTCTTACTTCCCTCAAAACTCAGCTCAAGCATCTCCTTCTGAGTAATGCCTTCCTGATCCCCCTCACTCAACCACCAACAGTTAGTGCTCTCCTTCCCTAAATATCTTGTCTTTATTTTGTATTTATTCTGAATATACTTATTCTATCTATGCATATTAACATATGTACACATTATCTCTGCCTTTAGAACATAAACTCCTTGAAATCAAGGACTGTTTTTATTGTGTTTTTCTATACCTATTGCCTTGCACAATACCTGGCATATAGTAAGCACTTAGTAAATGTTTGTTAGATTGATTAATTCCTGGACCTGATCTCACAGTGGACTGCAACCAATGGAAACTGAGTTGTAAGCTCAGGCCATGTTTCCACTTCTGAAAAATACAGCTTCCTTGAGTACCCTTTTAACTCTTTCTCTTTTCTTATTTACTACATATAGATAAAGAAACACATAATCAACACACAAATATTTATTGGACCTCTACTACAGTGACCATCAACAGCAAGAAATAGCTTTCCCTTTAGAAAATAAGACTGTTCACCCATCTCCATTTCACTGGTGGTCTCTAACCAGAGCTACTCCATTTTACTCATTTGTAACCATTCTTATCTCTTTCAAGCCTGGAACTCCCATTCCTTCTCAGAGGTACCCCTGTCCCTTCTAGTTTTCTTGTTTCGTCATGCATCAGTTGTTGGTCTATGCTAAGCTAATCTAAGGACTATTTGGGGCTTGGAATCTTAGAATTATTGGATGCTGAGAATACTCAAAATTCTAGAACCACTCAAATCCAACTGGACTGGAAGCATTTGGTATACACTTGAAGAAGCCCCTCTATATTCCAAAGTTGCCAAGGCTCCAAAGTGATCACACTCTTTCAAGTCAATTAATAAGCATTTATTAAGCACCTAGTATATGCTAGGTTCATGAGAATACACAGACAAGAAAAAAGGTAAACAGTCCTTGCTCCTTAAGAGCTTATATTGTATTGAAAGAAGGGAACCTCTTACATGTGTAATTAAATTCAAAGTAATTTCTCACTCTTCAACTTGATTTTACCTTCAGAATCTTTCTGAATCCAGAGAAATTTCTACAACCCTGTTTGTGTTTTTCCATCAGAGTGTCTGTGGGTGGATATGCCCCCTGAGTGTGTGTGTGTGTGTGTGTGTGTGTGTGTGTGTGTGTGTGAATGTAAAAGAGACATAATAGAAAAAGACAAAGAAAGAAAGCATTGCTATGGGAGAACATAGCAGTGTGGACAGGGTACATCCAGGTTTGTAAGAGTATAGACATTAGTGCATTCTTAGGGATATGTGTGGGAGTGTGTGTGTTTGGGTGTTGGCGCTGGAGTGTTGGAGTGAATGAAGGCTTGTGTAGGTGGATGTTTGGGTGGTATTGTATGAATGTATATGAGTGTGTATGTGTTTGTGGGGGGTGCTTTTTTCAGGGAAAAGGAAGGTTTGCTGCTGCTGATGCTCTGTGTGTATGTGTGTGTGTGTGTTTGTGTATGTTTTAAACATCCTCTAAGGCTATAGAGAAAGAGGCAGGAGATGGGAGTGGGCGGGAGTGCAGATGCAGCTGTCTCTGAGTCCAATAATGCCTCCGCCAGTCCAGCACGACTGGAGCCAGTGGAGATGTTGAAATCACTTTGAAGCCCAGGCAGACACAGATAGACCGACAGCCCGGGCTCCCTCACATACAAGTGGGTTTATGAGGGAGATTTTAGCAGCACCAGGAACAGACCCTGGATTACAGCTGCAGGCTTCAAAAGGAACGGGCGCACAGGCGAGCCGAGGGCTGGAGTCGCTCTGGCTTAAAGGGGACGCTGTGTATTATAAATAGCCGCCTTCCTGCCCGCACATCTGTTCGAGGCACAGACTTTCAGAGGCTCAGTTGGGTTCTTGCCCTTCTATTTCGGTGGCCTGTTGGGGGCTTAGGGAGGGAAAGAAGGTGAGGGCGAAGAAGGAGAAATCTGGACTATTTAAACTAAATGTTAGCATGAAGAAGGGAGTTTTTTAAATAAAGGGCAACATTTTAAATTCACCCCTTTTGGTTCTAAGTTGGAGGAAGATTTCCCCCTTAGCATAAAAAGCACAAAAATTATTTGGATATTGAGAAGGAATTGGCTGAGCAATGTTTTATTGTTAACAAGTACACACATAAGCACACCACACACACACACACACACCAGTGCCACAACATTTATCAATAAACAAAGAAATGGCCTAAGGATTGGGATAGGACACTGGGTTCTAGATGTTATGGCTACTGCTATCAGCTCTGGTACATACACTATATTGTAACTGAGCACCCAGCACCTCTCACATAGGGAGGGATGAAAAATAACAGGAAAGAAAGGTTAGAAGCAGAATCACAAGCTATGGAAACCCAGTTCTCCTGGTATCATTCAATGAATATGAGTCAAACACTCTGCATGGGGTGTGTGTGGAGCTAACCCTGGACGGAGGAAAAACAAAAAACAAAACAAAACAAGAAGGGCGAGGAGGAGAGCAGCTAGTGATCTCCTGGGTCCCTCCAATTTCCACGTATTCCTAGCAGAGAGCCCTTTCCTCCCACATTCGATCCCCAGCGGGGGCTCCACGTGCCTTTGGAATTTCATCCCACCCCTGCAGTGGAACTTTGGGTGTCCAAAGCCATCTGTGGGAAAAGAGAGAGAGATCGGGACTGGGGGGGGAACTCATGCAGAAAAGGGGGCGACGCAGGGGGTTCAGTGACTAGACTGGGGGAGGATGGGAATAGAAAAAAAAAAAAAGCAGTAGAGAGCAAGACAGAAGTTAGGGCAATAGCCCTGGAGTAGAGAGACCGGATCTCCAGCCCGTTCACTCCTCGACTCGGCCCAGTGACGGCTCATTAATCACCCGGCACAGGGAGAGGGATTCAGGGCCCTCGGCGTCTCCTCCAATCGCCAGCCTGTTACCACAGAAACAACCTTTACCCTTCAGAGGCTTCAAAGGGTTTTTCTTCCCTCTCTCCCCTCCACCTCCAGTCTTTTTTTTTCCCCTCTCATTGCTTTCTTTCTTTTTTTTTTTTCCCAGGGAATGGCTGGCAGTGGAGCTTAGATCATGTGAAAAGAGAAGGGGAGATAGAGAACCCAGGGAGGGGAGAGAGGAGAAAGAAAGGGGAAGAGAAGGAGACAGGCCGAGTGAAAGAAAACGTGGGAGGAGAGGGGGGAGGGGGAAAGGGGAGAAAGAAAAAGAGAGATCGGGAGAGAGGGGGAGGGGGAGATAGGAAAAAAGCAGGGAGAGAGAGAGAGAGAGAGAGAGAGAGAGAGAGAGAGAGAGAGAGAGAAGGAGAGAAGGAGAGAAGGAGAGATTGCAGCTACACAGTCAGAAAGCCAAGTGGAATCCCCATGCTCCCCACCTCTGACGGGCTTCTAAAAAGGAAAACAGCAAAAGGGAGGGAAAAATAAATGTGGTGGGGGAGAACTGGGAGGAGGGAGAGAAACTTGTGAAAATAAATATTTATATATTGAGAGTTTTTAAATCCTTTTTGCATTTCTGTAATAAATTATTCATCTGTGTATCTCACTCTCTCCCTCCTATCTGCTTAGGGAGCTACAAAGGGGATTTTTTCCCACTTTTTCTTCCTCCTCCTCTTTTCCATCCTAACAACATATTGCCAGGAATAGGGAGAGAGAGGAGAGGCGGCTCTGCTGCTGCCCCTAAGGTTAAAATAACTTAGGGTTGGTTTTATTTTTCCCCTTTAAATAGGAATAATAAAATAAGTGAGTGAGAAGAGGATAAAAAAACAACAACAACAACACACGTCCTTGGAAGTCTGGCACCACCAACCGGGACAGAGTAAATCTTCCTCCAGAGGAATCTGGGAAACACTGGGGTTAGAGAGAAGATTCTGAAGACACAGAGTCCCCTGAGGCAGCTCCAAACATAGCCAAGAGAGTGCACCATATAGGGAGGCTGGGTGCATCCCACAGGTGCTCAATCCAACATCTGATCACGAGGATACTCTGCTGGCTGCTGAGAGAAGAGGTCTGCTTAGCTCCAGACCAATCTTCCTCTGTTGATGGGACTCTGCTGGTTGATTAGGGCCATATACTAGATCAATGAGAGACAAGATGGTATGGTAAAGAATTGGCCTTGACCCCTGGCCAAGTCACTTAATTTAGTCCCCCTAGGTCACCCCGGAAGACTGAGTCACATAGAAAGTGCTGAACTGCTCTGACAGAAGGGAGTTTACTTATTTGGGAGTTCTATACTAAGGAAACCATGGGTCAGGTTTCTTTGCCTAAGTATCTCACAAAGCTGGGAGGAATAATTAGTGTATTACACAGCAGAATAAGGATCCAATGATCAGCACATGCTGAAACCAATCAGATTAAACTGAAATGGGAAGAATGTAAAGTCCTGCACTTAGGTTCAAAAAATCAACTATACCAGAAAAGGATGGGGAGATTTGGCTTACCATTAATTCTCATAGAAAAAAATTGTAATGGAATTCATGGACTGCAAGCTCAGTATTAGTCCAACCTGACATGGCACCAAAAGAAAAAAAGAAAAACTAATGAAATCTAAGGCTGTATTAATAGAAATTCAATGTTCAAACTTAGATTCTATCTGAAATCTATTCAGTTCTAGCTGTTTTATAAGAAAATTGCTAAGCTATAATGTATCTAGCTAGGTGGTACAATGAATAAAGCACTGGGCCTGGAGTCAGGAAGACACAATTTTCAATCCGACCTCAGACATTTACTAATTGTGCAACCCTGGGCAAGTCATTTAATCCTATTTGCCTCAGTTTCCTCATCTGTAAAATAAAGTGGAGAAGGAAATGTTAAACCAACTACTCCAGTATCTTTGCCAAGAAAACCTCAAAAAGATCATAAAGAGTAAGGCACAACTGAATTGACTGAACAACAATAATCCTGTGCTTGGAGAAAAATCAGGATAGTGAAGAATCTGACTCATGAGTATTAATCTGGACCAGAAGTAGGATAAATGGGTGAAATATATGAGAGGAAGATCTTTAGAACTTTCTAACAGGTAGGTCTAGTAGTTCCATTGGTTCTTTCCTTAGATAACAATAATAATAATAATAATAGTTAGCATTTCTACATATATAGATATATAAAGAGAGATCTATGTAACTATAGATATATATTCTAGTTGTTGTGCTAAACACTTTTTGATTATTATCTCATTTGATCCTCACAACAAACCTGGGAGGTAGGTGCTATTATTATTCTCATTTTATGGTTGAGGAAAGTGAGGCAGGCAGAGATTTCTCTGGGTCACTCTACTAGAAAGTATCTGAGGCTAGCTTTGAACTCGAGTCTTCAGGTCCAGTGTCTATCACCTACATTATCAAGCAAGTTTTCTCTCACTGAAAATTTTAGGATGATATTGGGTGACCATCTGTTACAGATAACAATAGAAAAGAACCTTGAATAGGACTTTAACAAGGCAACCTCTAAATTCCCTTCTATTTTTTTAAGATTTTTTTTAAGATTCTATAATTTCTCACTGATCCTGAGCCGCAGTTGAAATTTTATGCCCAATGTAAATAATGTGAGGACATTAAGTATTGCAGTCAATCCAGAGAAGAGATCCTTTTAGACTCCAATAGAAAAAGAGAAGGGCCCCATCAGGTATTCTACAAGACTAGTGTGGGATGGGTAATTGTTGACATGATACCTATTCATTAACATTAGAAGGGAAACAGCTAATTTGGGGGGAAATCTTTGCATCAAATTTCTTGACAAAAATCTGATACCAAAAATATATATTAAAAAAACTGGTTCTAGTTATAAAAAAAAATAGGACCCATTGTCCAATAGATAATGGTCAAAAACTGTGAACAATTCTTAGGAAAAAAAATACCTGAGCTATCAACAATGCCTCACATCAATAATAAAATGCCTCAGATCAATAATAAAAGAAACACAAATTAAAACAAGTCTGAGACTCCACCCCACATCCATTAACTGGCAGATGACAAAAAAGAAAAATGACAATTGTTGGAGCAATGGAAGCACAGACACACTAGTACATGTTGCAGGAAATGCGAATTGGTCCAGTCATTGTGGAAAGCAGTTTTGGAACTATGTCCAAAAAGTCACTAAATTGCACCTATCTTTTGAACCAACAATACCACTCATAGACATATATCACAAAGATATCAAAGAAAAGTGGGAAGAACCTATATGCGTGAAAATATTTATAGCAGTACTTTTGTTACTGAACAGAATTGAAAATTTAGGTGGTGCCCATGAACTGAAAAATAGCTAAACAAATTATGATATCCAATGTAATAGAATATTATTATGCCATAAGAAATTATTAAAGAAAAGGATTCAGAGAAACTTGGAAAGGCATATAAATTGTTGCAAAAGGTGTGCAGAATAAGGAGAATAATTTATACAATAACTACAACCTTGTAAAGAAAAACCACTTGGAAAGCCTTAAAAATTCTGTTCAGTTCAGTGACTGCCACTACACCCAAGAACTGAGTATGAAACATATTGCCCCACCATTGAAAAAGAGGTGGGGAATTTGAGGGGGCAAATTGAGATAATGCATTTTCATTCACAGTGTAAATTTGTTTTGTTTGATTATGTTTATCGGTTACAGGTTTTGTTTGTTTATTTAAATTTGAGGAGTGGGATTTGAGAAGGATAGATTCACAAAAGAAATTCCAAAATAGAAAAGAAAGAGGGAAGGAAGGAAGGAAGGAAGGAAGGAAGGAAGGAAGGAAGGAAGGA
>JAJPUD010000657.1:565012-602877 GCA_023553655.1 Myrmecobius fasciatus
GAAGGAAGGAAGGAAGGAAGGAAGGAAGGAAGGAAGGAAGGAAGGAAGGAAGGAAAGGAGGGAGGAGGAGGAGGAGGAGGTATAGAATGAGGGAAAGAAGGAAGAAAGGGGTATAGAATGAGGGAAAGAAGGAAGGAAAGAAGAAAGGAAGAAAGGAAGGAAGGAAGGAAGGAAGGAAGGAAGGAAAGAAGGAAGGAAGGAAGGAAGGAAGGACAATAAGATATCTATTCTTGAGGTAAGGTATGAAAAGAAGAAACATCTAGCAACAGCAATATACCCTGGCCAAGAGCTAAAATGTAGTGAATAGGGGAGGACATTCCAGTTTTATCTCAGTACCCAAAAAATAAAAATCAGAATACCTTTTATTTTTCTTATCTTCGTTCCTGCCAATCTGTCACTTATGGGGAAGAGGTGAAGGAGCAGTGACAAGGAAAGAGAAGCACTGAAGAGAACTATTGTACAATGGAAGAGGCTCCTTGAGGCCAGTGGCATTTTTATGTTTGTGTATGCCCAGAATCCAACCCAATGCCTGGGACATGGGAGGCACTTAATAGATTCTTGCTGAATTGAATTATTTCTGCTCTTTTCCTTGTCAGCTTTGCTGTTCTTCTATCTGAACATAGACTCATCTTCTGAGTTCAGAAAATGTATGCATGTTTCCCACACCTTCTGTGTGTCCATCCACCTATCTCTTAGAAAGTCCTAAGTCTCCAAATTCCTGCATTTCTAGGAATCTAACAAGATGCTTCTGGAAGAGAATGTCCAATGCTAGAAAAATAAGCCTGGTACTGAGTTTGTTGAATCTCCCTTGGAGAAATAAGAAACCCATTCAGACATGTGCCAGGGATGGAATTAGAACCAATTCTTGGTCAAATGCATCCCTGGAAAACCTTTGTCTTGGTTCCTAGGCTCTAATTACTCTCCTGATTGAAGCATGGAGTCCAGACAAGGCTGCTGCTACACTTAGTTTCTAGAATCTGCTTATTTTGCCAGAGAAAAAGCTGGCCAGAAAAATAACTATCTGCCATTTACAATTAACTAGGCTGGGCACCCAACTTCCCTTTCTTCACTTATGCATTTCACACAGAGGTGCATTCTAACCACTCGACTCTGTGTGTGTGTGTGTGTGTGTGTTCATGACATATTTTGTTCCAAAAATCTCTAACTGGAAACATGAACAATCCCTGGAAAAAAAGCTTTAAATCTTCCAACCAACTTCATCTTATTGTCACTTTAACTTGCAATCACAGGGAAGAAGAGGATATAAAGGAAAAGGAGGATAAGGAAGAGAGTCAGTCAATAAAATATTTATTAACTACCTACTATGTGCTGAGCATTGAGGATACAAAAAGAGTTAAAAGACAGTCCCTGCCTTAAAGGAGCTCACAAACTAATGGAGGAGACAACAACCAAACAAATCTATACAAACAAGCTCTGTATGAGCTATAATTGAAATAATTGAGAAGAGAGAGCTAGAATTAAGAGGGAATTAGGAAAGGCCTCCTGTAGAAGATAAGCTTTTAGTTGGGATTTAAAGGAAGAAAAGTTTAGGTTATGAAGGGTTTTGAATACCAAAAAGAGAATTTTGAATTTGATCTTGAAGGCACTTAGGGAGCCACTGAAATTTATTGAGTAGGAGAGTGACAAGGTCAAACCAACCCTTTAGGAAACTTACTTTGGTGGCTGAATGAAAGATGGAGTGAAATGAATGAATTGAATCATTTAAAAACTCAGAGCCTCAGTTTCCTCATTTGCAAACTGGAAATAATTCTCTTTGCCCTGCCTGCCTTGCAGCACTGGTGGAAGAAAAGTGTTTTATAAGCTTTATATTGCTATAAGAAGTGAATTATTCTTTTCATTGGCCTTCAACACCCTGATGTCATCCCTAATCTACCCATCTTCTTTCCATTTCCTATGGTCTAGCCTATTTGGAAGCCCTGTGTGAGAGTGACCTGGTTCTGCCCCTGGCTGGCTGGATAATTGGGGCAAATAATTTAACCTCCGTGGACCTGTCAAATGAGAGAGTTGGATTAGATGGTATCTAAGAGCCTTCCATGGGCCAGGAAGGTCTCAAAGGTCCCTTCCAGCTCCAACATTCTATGATTATAGCATTCTAATTAGCACTTAACAAGAAGAAGCTAAGTCAAGTAAGCCTGGGATTTATCTATTGGGTCCCTTGAAGAAATGGGATAATTTATTAACAGGTCAAAATCACCTGGAAACTGAAGTTGGGGCTACAAGAACAAGGTCATAGAGAAGCAAAAGATATTGATAACAATAACAACAATGCACACTTTTCACAGTCACAAAGACTATGAATCACAAAGTCATAATAATTGTGTAAGGTACACAGTGCATACATTCTTATCCCCATTTTACAGATGAAGAAAGAGGAAGGGAAAATAAATAAGCATTTATATAATACTTACTATATTCAAGGAAATATTTGGATGGTGCAGTGGATAAAGTGCTGGCCCTGGAAGCAGGAGGATCTGAGTTGAAATCTAGCCTCAGACATTTCCTGGCCTTGTGATCCTGGGTCAGTCACTAAAATCCATTTGCTTCAGTTTCCTCATCTGTAAAATAAGCTGGAGAAGGAAATGGCAAATAACTTCAGTATATTTGTCAAGAAAATCCCAAATGGGGTCACAAAGAGGTGAATACAACTTAAAAATGACCAAAGGACAACTATGTGCCATGCATTGTATTAATAATGCTTTAGAAATATTGTCTCTTGATAACAAGATAATAATAGGAAAATGAATTTCAAAGAAGTTAAATGTCTTCCTCAAGGTCATGCAGCAAGTATCAGAGCTGAGATTTGAACCCAGATCTTCTAATTTCATGTCAAATATTCTTTCCATTTCCTTACTACCAAAATTTTATATAACAAATATTCACTGTTTGCTTGGCAGGGTCATACCCTGAGATGGGTGATGGTGGATAAGTTCATTAAATCTCTGCCCCAACAAACTTCAGATAGGTCAATGGATGCACAAGCATGCCCACCAGAGGATGGAATTTTGACCTAACACAACACATCAACACTTTATACAGGCTCAGATGGGAGAAGCAATAATCTCAGAATTTGAGCTCTTATAGCAGAGAGACAAAAGCCTCATGATACAGGCTCCAGGGAGGATTTCAGTTATTCATCTGTGTATTGGAGGAATAATAATCATTCTGTGGATGCAACCCTGGATGCTTAAAAGCTAAGCCAGCAGAGCACAAGCTCTGACAGGTTCTACCAGCTGGAAAGACTTGGAGCACAAGCTTGGAAACTGACAGGGCCCAGGCTGTGTATGGAGAGGCTCATCCCCAGAGGGTAGGCCACCAAATGATGAATCTTTAGGACTTAGCAATACACAAAACCATCTAAGGGATGGATGGATAATGATCTTCAGCAATGGTATGCAAGTTCCTTGAGGGCAGGAGCTTTTCTTCATTTTGTCTTTGAATACAAAATGAAATTTCCCAACACCTTTTTTTAATGAAGAAGCATTTATTTTCTTTCCCTTTAACTTTCTCTACCAGACAAAAACATTTTTTTAAAAAAAGACAAAGCCCTCATAACAAATATTTAGAATTGAACAAAACTGATTCTCCTTTTTTTTGTCCAGTCTTGTCCATCTCTTTATGACCTCATCTAGGGTTTTCTTGGCAAACATACTGGACCACATTGGCCATGTCTAAAAATGTATGTGTCATTCTACATTTTAAGTCCATCACTGCTTGGACAGGAGGTGGTTAAAAGGTTTTATCTTCAGTCCTCTGGAACAGTTTATGATTGCACTGATCAGAGTTCTTAAGTCTTTCCAAATTGTTTTTCTTCATAATGTTTTGGTCCTTATAGACATGGTTCTCCTAGTTACCAGAGCACCTTGCACAATACTATAAATAATAAATGCTTGCTGGGTCACATTGGAATTGATTATTGGTAGGAGTACCTATTCTAATAAAAGCACAGGTCTTTGGAAGTTTTGAAACAAGGCTATTTTAATACTTCTGTGGCACGCAATCCTCATTGAGAAAACAAGAAAAACAAAATGGACAATATAAACAAGTAATAATAATTCTCAATCTACAATCTGAATCCATCACTTCTCTGTCAAGAAATGGGTAGCCTCTTTTTCTCGGGAATAGAATCATTGTGGCTACTTTTGTTGATCAGTATTCCTAAGTCTTTACGATTGTTGATCTTAATGATATTGTTATTGTATAAATTATCCTTTTGGTTCTGCTCAGATAACTCTGCATCAGCTCACATAAGTCTTCCCAGGCTTTTCTGAAACAATCTCCTTTATCATTTCTTACAATACACTAGTATTCCATATAGTTCATATACCATAATTTGTTTAGCCATTCACTAATTGATAGGTACCCCCTTAGTTTATGGTTCTTTGCCACCACAAAAAGAGTTGCTATAAGTATTTTTGTACTTTATATCTTTCTCTGAACTTTTATGGGGTATAGATGGAGTAATGATATCACCAGCTCAAATGATACATACAGTTTTTAATATTGTTTGGGCCATAGCTCCAAATTGCTTTCCATAATGGTTGGATCAATTAATAACTCCATCAACACTACATTAATGTGTCTGTTTTCCGATAGTCCCTTCAGCATTTGCCATTTTCATCTTTTTATCAACTTTGCCAGTCTAATGAGTGTGAGGTAGAACCTCAGAATTATTTAGACAACTCTGAGAAATTAGAACACTTTTTTAATATGTCTACTGGTAATCTGTTTTTCTTCTTGTGGAAGTAGTCTATTCATATCACTCTGACCACTTGGAAAATGGTTCGTATCCTTATAAATTTGAATGAGGTCCTTATATAACTTAGAAACTAGGTTTGTCAGAAAAAAAAATTGTTGCAAGGATTTTTTTCCCCTTTTACTTGCTTCTCTTATAATTTTAGCTTTATTTGGTTATGTTTGTGTATTTTTATTACATTGCATTAATTGTGCATTTCCTTTTTACCTATTTGGTTATATTTTTCCTTGTCTTTGTTTTCTTACTCTTCCTTATAAAGAAGACAAAGTTGAGTTCAGTATCAACTGCTTCCGTTCCCCTATCTCTGTTCTTTTTCTCTCATCTGAAACCCAAATAAAGATTCTTATAGTATCTCTTATACTATCTCTATTTTCTTTTAAACCCTTTTTGATGCTCCACCCTCCCTAGTTAGATTTTATTTTGTTTAGGACTAATTCCTCCCTTACTCTACTTTCCCTTTAATTCTTCCTTCTCTCTTTTCCCCTTCCCTCTTGTTTTCCTCCTTAATAAAATTTATTTCTGTGCCCAAGTATGTGTGCATTCTTCTCTCCTTTGACTAGTTCAGTTGAATAAAATTCAAATATTATCTACTCCCCTCCCTTCTTCCTTGTTTGCATTATCTTCTACTTGTATACCCCAATTCTGTGAGATAATTTTCCTCTTCTCTACCTTCCTAGTGTATTCTTCTTCCCCTCCTTTTCCATTCTTCTTTTAATATCATCAAAACATAACAAAACAAAAAATTTTCAGGCCCTGTGTCTTATTAAATTCTTTCTATGATGATAGTATTCTAAAGGAATACATATATCATTGCCTCATATTAGAATGGAAATTTTTATCTTTGTGTAGTCTTGTGATTTCTTGCTCATATTAATCTTTTTCTGTTTCTTTTAACTCCTGTGTTTGTATTTCAAAGTTTCTGCAAAGCTTTGACTTTTTAACCAAGAACATGTGTCCTCTATTTCTTTAGAGTCACTTTTGCTATTGTTATGGTTGTTGTTATTACCCTGTAGGATTGTATTCAATTTTTCTGGATAAGTTACTTTTGATTTTAAACATGTATCTCTTGCCTTCTAAGATATAATGTTCCAAGATCCCTATTCCTTTATGGCAGCAGCTGCTAATGTATGATTCTGGCTGTGGCTTCTTTGTACTTGTAATTTTTTTGTTTCTTTCCAGGTGTCATCATCTTTTTCTTTGATTTAGAATTCTGGATTTTAGATACGGTATTATTGAGAATTTTCATTTGGGGGTTTCTTTTAGTTTTTTTTTTCTTTTTTTGGTCATAGTTCAAGAAGTCTAATGATTCTTAAATTATCTCTTCTTGATCTCTTTTCCAGGTCAGTTGTTTTTGCAATGAAATACCTTGCATTTCATCTCTTGACTGTTGTAAAATATTTCTTGTTGTCTCATGAAGTCATTATCTTCTCATTGGTTCATTCTAATTTTCAAGGAGGTCTCTTTCCAGTACTTTCATTCTTGGCTCTAATTTCCTTTCCAAATTTTTCCTTTAGTGCTCTCATTTCGTTCATAAAAACACTTTAAACTTTAAAAAAAAAAAACTCTTGCTTCATCTTCTCCAGGAATTTTGGCTGAAATTGTGCCCAAGCTGTGTTTTCTCTGAGGTTTTGTTTGCAGATATTTTGGAGTCATTCTTTTTTTCCTGGGTTGTGTCTTGTTACCAAAATAGATTTTTATGGTGAGATTGTGTTTGCTTGTTTGTTTATTTGTTCATCCTTCCACCCTACTTCCTGATTCCAGACTTTATGTTAGAGCAGGACTCTGTGTACTTCTGGGGAGAATATCTGGGCTAAATTGGTACCCTATTCAATCCAACTACTGTTTTCTTGGGGTATTGAGTGTTGGATTAAGCCAGAATCTTAGGGACAGCTTGGACTAAGGATCTATAAGATTTCAATGCTCCCAACACTGTCTGATCCAGGGCAAAGTCTGTTTGCTGGTCTTCTGGCCTGAATTCTACACAGTTCTGACCTGGATTTGGGTCTGAGCAATTTATCTGTAGGAATATATTCCCATTTGGAATTCCAAAAGATTACTACTGGACTCAGCTACAAACCATACTGATTTAGATGGCAGAACTACAAGCTTCCTTTTAGCATGGAATTCCTGTTCTGGGTATTCTACTGCAAGCTTTAATCTAGGCTGGGAGTTAGACTTGAGACTGCTCATGGGGTCAGAAACTCACAGATATTGCTTACTTTTTAACTTGCTCCTTGCTTAGTATAAAGTCCAGGGCTCACAATCTCTTAACACCTTGGAATACTACTTCTAGGTGCTGTATTCTTCCTCAATCCATCCTGTATTTATGACGTAGATCTGATTAGTGAGCTGCCATTTCGCACCTGTTCCTACATCCTGCATGTCAGTCTCTTCTATGTAGATCTGGATCCTCTTTTTGCCCAGCTCAATGTCTAATGACTGATAGTCTGCTTTAGTCTCTGCACTAGAATGTTCTGCATGGCCATTCCCAGCTAGACCTACAGATTTCTCTAGCTCCCTATGCCAATCTGAACTGGAAAAATGATTCAGTGTGACTTTTTCTTAAATTTTCCCATCAAGACTCAGCCTGGTACATTTTCTAGATCTTTATGGAGGAATTGTGAGGGAGAAATCAAATATACTTTTTCCTGCTACTCTGCCATCTTGTCCCACTTCCCCTTATTTTATTATTTGAAATAATGTTACTTAAAATCATAGATTATTTTAAATATTATTATTAAGTCATTTACATTTGATTTATTATTAAATTATTTGAGTAGTTTTGCTAAGTTCATACTTAAATGTTATTTTTTATCAAATTAGCACTTAAATTTTTTATTTTTAAATCTCAAATGATCCATGTTACCCTCCAATTAATCTTGAACATGTACCCATGTACAATTATGAAAATAGAGCAACAGAGGATAAATGATTTTTTTTTACCTTCTAATTTTTTTACCTTCAAACTTTAGTCATCAATCAACAAGCACTTATTAAAGGGTTACCATGTGCCAGGCTCTATATAAGTGCAGAGAATCACAAAACAAAAATCATCCTGTCCTCAAGGAGCTTATATTCTATTAGAATATAACATCCTATTGTAAAAATTAGCTCATTTTAAGCTTGGGGATAATATAATGGTCCCTCATACCCAGATAGTTTCTTTCTCTGCTACTTTAAGAAGTTTATATTAAACAAAAAATTTAAAAAATAATGCTAATTGCTCTGAGCCCCTACTTAGGAAAATCCCTATTTTTTAGGACAAAGTTTGACTCTCTACTTTAATTTATATTTATTGTCTTTAGGTCACCCCCTCTTTACATTTGGGCAAAGAAGCTATACAAGTACATTATAGTGTCTGTTACTAGATAAACATTAGGAAGGGAAGTTAAGAGAAAAGTAGACTTTTTTTTTTGAAACTACATGCTGTCCTTGAGGAGCTGGGTACAACTGGTGACATCAGCCAGAGTTGTCTGCTGTAAGGTGATTATAGTGTCAACAACCCTCTTCACTTTATCCCTTGTCTTCTATAACTCAGTCTTCCTTTCTTCCTCCTTTTACAGGTTTGTTCTTTCTGGTTCAATTATTGATTCTCCCACTACTTTCACTTTGTAACTAGACCTTCAAAATCTCTCTAGTTCTTCTTTAGTTCATCATTTTATAATCTTGAGGCTGAAATTTTAATGGCTCTTCCTATGTCCACAGAAACCACCAGAAGAGTTTCAAAACAGCTAAGAGCAAACATCCTTGAGTAAAGAATATTAGAAATCCAGCACAATGAAGTAATAGTAAATTTTCTCCAAAATATAGCTACTTCCCTAGATCATCAGTATAGAGCTGAAAAAAGACTTCAAAGATCATCTAGTCCAGCCCCATTAAATGAAGAAACTGAAACAAAATGACCAAGGTCAAAGTTTGACCAAAGTCAAACAAGTATTAATCTTCAAAGGTAGGGTTGAATTCATATTCCTTGAATGATATGGGAACTCATCAGTGTGAGTATATTCTATTCAGTGGTGCAGATCAGAACCCACCCAGGTCTTCTCATCTTATGCAAAACTCTTGTTCATAATGAACTGTAAATACCCCTGAAAAGTTCATTCAACATAGAGGTCTTTTCAGTACAGCTCTGAACCTGATGTGGTTACCAATGAGCCACAGTATCAATGGGACAGGGCTAGAGAGACAGAGACAGAGACAGAGAGACAGAGAGAGAGAGAGACAGACAGACAGAGAGATTTTTAAGTGCTTATCTTGTTCCAAGAGTCATACTAGTCACTGGAAAGAGAAAGGTAAATTCAACAAAGAGCCTGTATTCAAGGAGTTTACAATCGGAGAGAGTAGAAGGGCACATCTACAAATAATGATGATAATAATAATAAAGAGTGAGATAAGGGCAAAGGAGTCCTCCAGGTAATGTGCTAACAGAAATTTGAGGAAATAAGGATCGCTTTCACTTGAGACAAGAAAGAGGGATTCAGGAAAGATATCATAGAGAATATGGTACCTGAATTGGACTTTGAAGAAAGGAGGTATTTCAACAGACCTAAAATGGGATGTGAGTTTATTTTAAGTATAGGGAGCAGCATGAACAAGAACACAAAAACAGTAGAGAGAAAGACAAAAATGTGAGAATGAGGATGCAAATTTAGGGTTCTTAATGTGATGGGGAATAATGTAAGATAAGGCTGGAAAAGCATACAATTTCTCTAGGAAATAGTCATGTATCGCTGCCTGAACAAAGGATGTACTAATGGACTGATCAATAATCTCTCTTTTTTTTTTCTTTTTGCTGAGGCAATTAGGGTTAAGTGTCACACAGCTAGGAAGTATTAAGTGTCTGAGATCAAATTTGAACTCAGTTCCTCCTGATTTCAGGGCTGGTGCTCTATCCACTGCACCACCTAGCTGCCCCTGGACTGATCAATAATCTCTAATATGGGAACCCTACAAAACATTTTATTGTTGCTTTTTGTTTTCTCCAATCTGATCACTTTCCAATAACTGATATTCCTAAATTGAATCCTTCCTTTTAATGATGGAAAAACAGTTCAGCAAAAGTAAGAGATACAGTAAATGCAATATCCCCTACCTGTAGTCCACCTCTAAACAAAAAGAAGGGAGGATATTTTATCAACAGCTCTCTGGAACTTGTGGAATTTAATCTGATTTTTGATGCCTTTTAGTGTTATTTTTATTTGCATTATGATAGTCATTATGTCTATTCTTTCTATAGTTCTGATTTCCTTGCTCTATGCATCAGTTAATAAAAGCTTACCCATTTCTCTGGATTCTTCATTTGTCATTTTTATAGCAAGGTACTATTCCATTATATTCAGATACTACAATTCATTTATATATTCCCTAATTCATGAACACTCACTTTATTTCCAGCCTCTGATACTATAGAAAATATTATGAGCATTTTGATATATATGGGGCCTTTCTTTATGTCTTTGGCCTTCTTGTGATACATGCCTCATAGTAGGATCACTGGGTCAAAGATATTAAAATTTTAATAACTTTCCTGGAATCATTCCAAATAGATTTCTAAAATGGTTGCATTAGAAGGAAATGGGGGAGGAAGGATAAAACATATTTTTGCTTATTGTAAAAAATTAAATTAAATTTAAAAAATTTTAAATGATTAGACTAATTCCTAGATCCACCAATAGTAAATTGGTATACCTCCAGGTACTCCCATCTGTAAATGACACTCTTGATTTTATCATACCCTGCAACACTACAGAATTACCTAAATCAACTCCATAATCATTCTAGGGAGTTCAATCTAACTATCCTCATAGGAAAAAACTGAATTAAAAAATACCTATTTTCCAAACAATAATATGCAGTTGGATAGACATGCATCCTATGCACTATAGACCTTATATTTCCCTTGAAATCTACTCTTTCAGTGGATTTCTTTTCTTATTGATAGGGGTGCTCTTTTCACAACTGTCCTATGCAGCCCATTGAATTAGTCCAGCAGCATCTATATGTTGAAAAGGCACTACACATGAAGAATAAAGTGGATCAAGAACTTAATAGAATAAAATGTCTTAGATTGCATTGGAGAAATTGTGCAAAGACTTAACCAATCTCAAGCCTCTTCTTGATACAAAAGTCCATCTTATTCACACCAGTATTCTTCTGGCAATGTTGTATAGTTGAGAATAATGGACTATATGGGGAAAGCTGAAGCTGAGAATCTCTCAAAGGACAAAGGAAATGGAAGATAGGAAGAAACTTCTCGTTACAAATAAGGAACTATGTAAGAGAATCTATATAAAAGATATTACCAGAGAAATATATCATCAGAAAGGAAGAGGAAATATTCACATGGTGGGAAGGATTTGCTCAAACTTCATGCTCCACTAATATTCTTGTTATATGAAAAGAACTCAAAAAAGGTCTCCAGAACTTTGGGTAGATTTCTTGTGATAAACTCATGGGAGGAAATGAACAAGAGGTGCCTTAAATGGGTAGGGATTTGTATCTGGGGATGATGGGGTGGCTATAATACATGTCTTTGAAGAAAGTGGTCAGTTAGATATGATCGTCAGTTCATTGGAGCTTTGGAGTATTTATGGTAAAAAAAAATGCTGAGCTAAAATTATTTTTGTTCTAATATTTTCAAAATTTTTTAAAGAAATCTTTCTATTCTCCATTTACTATACCTCCAATGGTTTGTATTCTTCAATTTATAAAACACCAGGCTATTGTTCAATAACTTCTAGATGTTGCTTTTCCAATCTGATTTGCTTTACTATTTTTTAATCTGTTCCCAATGGCTTTGATAATTACAATTTTATAACATAGTTTGAGATCTGTAAAAATGCTCCTACATTTTTCCTCATTATTTCCCTTAAAATTATTTACCTTTTGTTCTCCAGTTGGTTTCAAATTAGCCTAATTTCCCCACAAAGTAGCTCCTTACTAGTTTAATTTGTATAGTGCCAAATCCATAAATTAATTCAGACACTATTGTCATTTTTGTTACATTGGTATAGTCCAGCCATTAATAATGATTCTCTAATTATTAGTCTTCTTTTATTTTTATAGGAACCTTTTTTAGTGGGTATGATCCAGATATGCTATTTTGTCTGTGAAGAGAATTCCCTACATAGAAACTCTCTTCACACTATTACTCATCTATAACTTAAGTTTTAGGGAGTTGATTGGGGACAATGAAAGGTTAACATTTCCCCATGGTCATACAGATAACGTAGGAGATAAGACTTGAATCTAGGAATGTTCCTTACTCCAAAGTCAGCCTTTTATCCACTATTCTCTGCTATCTTTATTTTTAGTGGTCTCAGTGAGTAGAAAATGAGTCCTTTAATTTATTTAATTTTTTAAAATGTATTTATCTGACCTTTTTAGTGATAATGATACCCTCAATTCTTGACATAAGATTTTTCTATTGTTGAAGGTGATGTTCACTGTACTGAAAGAAAGATTTGGGCCAAAAAGAGTAATAGATTCCTCAAACCCATCCAAATCAATATGAAAATTAAATTTTGCCTGACAAGGAAAAATATAACAGGAACAGAAATTAGCAGGGCTTCATAGGGTGTTAACCTAAAATGGAAATAAAGGCAAGAATGCAATTTGATCCTTTAGGATTAGAAAAAAGGGGCATCCAAAGAAAAGAAGCTAGGACCCCCTGAGACATATATGAATGGAGCCTGGGATAGAATTTCTGTTTTAAGAAAAGTAAAAATGGAAATCTTCATAGAACATGCATCCTTAACTATATTCTTAACACGAACCCCTTTAAGGTAGCCCAATAAAGTCTATGAACCCCTTTTCCAACTACTTTTTAAAATTTGTAATTGTTATATGGATTAATGAAAATAAATTTGTAATTTTTTTCCCATCCAAATTCATGGATTCTCTGAAATATACCCAGAGACTCACAGGGATAGATTGAGAACTGGAAAGGATATTAAAGTTCATCTAATCCATCTCTCTTCTTTTATAGATGAGGCTACTGAAACCCAGCAGGGCTTAATGAATAGCCCAAGACTACTCTGGTAGTAGGTGGTAGAGGTGGGTTTTGAACCCATGGCCTCAACCACAAAATCCATAGTGATCTGTTGTTGCATCACATTAATGCAGCAAAACCAGTGATGTTCTGAGCAGCATAAAGCAACCTTGGGTTGACAGAATGTTAAAGGAGTTAACACTACCAAACAGGCCAGTGGGAAAATGGCTTTTTTTTTTACAAGTATGTTGAGAAAAAATTGGAGGTTGGGAAGGAAGGAAGTCTATTTGTTAATGACTAAAGAAAGCCCAGGAAATTAATGATGATTCCCAGATCTACTGAACTGCTTTTAAAGTTCTGCCTTTAACAAGAAAGGTAAACAATAATAATAAAATTCAGCACCTTGAAAAGATGAAGAAAGGGAAGATAGAAAACATAAAAGTAAGGTAAGTATATTGAAGATATATAATATACATATATATGTATATATATATATCAATATACATATAGATAGATATATATAGAAGCAAACGAAGGGGAATTCTATAAAAAAGTGAAGAACTTTGACTTTTTGGTAGTTAGCAATTTATTTTTAAAAATTTCTAAAGACATGAGCAAGGACTTTGACTTGGGTGGATTGAAGGAGAAAATAGAAAAATTTATAGGAATTAATTAAAAATGTTAAGGGGGATTCAGAGTTGAATTGTGGTAAAAATGCATAGAAAGCTTTGGAAACAAGCCCTAAATTAGGGTTCTTCTTGCCCACACTAGATGTGTAATGTTGGGCAAGTCACAACCTTCTAGTACTCCCCAGTAACTCTCTGAAACTCTAAGTAGTAATTAGGTGGTGTTGATATGTATTGATGGACAGAGTTTCCACCCCTAATGAAATTATAAATCCAGAAATTCCAACACACACACATACACACACATACACAATGTGGTCTAGAACAAGATGGTCTAATACCTGGCAAAAGTCCCAATGGTTTATGACACTGGATCCCCTTGAAACTTGATCTGAATACATGCTTATTATATAAATAGAAAAACTGCTTCCTGGATAAAGGTGTTATTTAGTCATTTTTCAGCCATGTCTAACTTTTCATGACTCCATTTAGGGTTTCTTGGCAAAGATACCTGAGTGATTAGCCATTTCTTTCTGTAGCTCATTTTACAGAGGAGGAAACTGAGCTAGAGTTAAATGACTTGCCCAGGATCACTCAGTTAGTAAACATCTGAGGACAGATTTGAACTGAGGAAGAAGAGTCTTCCTGACTCTAGGCTGTACACTATCTATGTACCACCTAGCTACTCATCCTGGATGAATTATGACTATTCAATAGCTATATGACCCTAAATAAATAATTTCCTTTCTCTAGGCCTCTGTTTCCTCCTCTATAAAGTAAGAAAGTTGGACAAGAGGAATTCTAGAGTTCTTTCCAGCTCTAAGATTGAATAATGCTGACCTTTATAGGGGAAAATGCCAAAGAGAGAACTGGTCATTAATCATCTGATCTTTTAATTTAAATTTTCTTTAAAAAGAACTAAAAAAAGTCAGTTGTGAACAACCTGAGAGAAATAAAGCTAGGAATATAGAATGAAAATAAAAGGGTCTGTCTGTAAGGATAAGTCAGGCCAAATGAGAAGAAATGGGAACAACTAAGTAGCAGAAGATGAAAACTTTGACAACATAAGGTGACATCCACTCTTTCCAGTGTAGCTGAATTCAGTTTTTTCCTCTTCCACACAGAGCAGATAGTAATAGTTGTAAGACTTTTTCTGACAGTTTTCCCTGACAGTGCTTGCCTTTCTAAGAAAGGTCAATAATTTACCAAGTGTTTATTAAGCACCTAATATGTGCCAACTATGGTGCTAGTCTTTGAGAATACAAAAGCAGGGGCAGCTAGGTGGCGCAGTGGATAGAGCACCAGCCCTGAAGTCAGGAGGACCTGAGTTCAAATGTGGTCTCAGACACTTAACATTCCCAAGCTGAGACCCTGGGCAAGTCACTTAACCCCAATTGCCTCAGCAAAAAGCAAAAAAAAAAAAAAAGAGAGAGAGAGAGAGAGAATACAAAAGCAAAGAATGAAACAATTCCTACTATGGAGAAGTTTCTAATCTAATGAGGGAGACAATAAAGACATATACAAAGATAAAAAGTAGAAATAAGGTAATTCAAAGATTTCCCATTTTGATGGAGAGAACTAGAAGAGGAAGGAGCTATATGTAATCTCTGGAATTAATTCTTACTCAGAAAATTGGGGCTTTTATGTTGCAGTCAAATAGTTCTTCAATTAAGTTTCCAATAAAAGTTGATCTGTGGATTTTCAGCTGCACAGAACCCAAGTTCAGAACAACAGTTTAAATCTAAGGTTTGTGGAAGGCAGTCCTGGGCTCCTAAAATTAAATAGAGGTTTAGAAAGCTACCAGACCAGCTGTCAAGTTCTTGGGTTTCAATTCCATTAGGAAGATGAGAAGAACTGGAATAGTCAAGAGAAAGGGGTCCAATGAATCAATCAGCATTTATTAATCACATGCCAGGCATTGTGTTAGGTATTGAGGATACACAAGCAAAAATAAAACAGTTCCTACCCTTGAGGGCTTTGCATTACATTAGGAGAGATAACATATTCATATATAATTATAAAAATAAAGAAAAAGTAATTTTAAGAGAAAAGGCATTAGCCGTAAGGGAGATCAGGGAAAACCTTCTGTGGAAAGTGATGCTCGAGTTGAGTTTTGAAGAGTCCTAGGAATTCTAAAAGAACCTCAGAAGGAAGGAGGAGTGCATTCCAGACATGAGGAATAGCAAGCATGAGGTCACAGAAGTAGGAGGTGGAGCATCATAAAGAAAGAATTGAAATAAGGAGAGTTTGGCTAGACTGCAGTATATGTGAATAAATAAAGCTTAAGGCCAAACCAGTTTAGGAAGCTGGTATATAGGATAACTTATTTCTGTCCACTTCAAAGTCCAAATTCTTACTTTTCTCTTCTCATACACAACAGGCATCATAACATGATGGGCAAAGTCCATTGGCTATGGAGTTAGAGTAGGGAAACCTGAATTTGAATTTCAGTTTTGTTATTTACTTCGTGGTCTTGAGAAAGGCTCCTTAGGAACCTTACCTTATTCATCTATAAAATGAGAGGAATATCAGCCTCTTAGATCTGACATTCTATGTTTCCTTTTTACTCTTTGATTCTGTGGTCCTAAATTTAGTTGGTCATTCACATCAAATGTCTCAGAATAAACATTAGCCTTAGAATAGAGAAAGGCTTGAGAAAAGAATCTGGTCAAAATTTGTCAATAGTAATAGCATTTTTAATTCACTCAGTGCCTTTGTCTCAAGAATCTTGAAGACTCCCTATCTATTCTTTCAACATGTCTATGAAATTGGAAGATGACTCAACAAATATTGATTAAGCTCCTACTGTGTGCCTGGTGTTGTGCCAGGTGCAGAGAACACAAATACTAAAGTGAGACAACCCTACACTAAAAAGTTTACATTCTATTTCAGATATATAACATATACAAAAGTAAATGAACATAAATAATATGCAAAGAAAATTCAAAGTAATGTCAAAGGAGGAGTACTAACTACTGGGAATATCAAGAAAAGTACCTATAGGAGGTGGTATTTGGTCTGTGCTTTGGAAAAAGGCAGAGAATCTAAGTGGTAAGAATGAGAAAGGATTACAATTCCAGACATAGAGAAAAAGGCTTAGAGGTAGATGAAATACCACATATGGGCTACTGTTTGTAGACCAGTTTGGTTCAACAATGGAGTGCATTGCCTAGGGACTAGAATTGTGATTTCATTGGCATAGGGAATTTCTATATGGGGAAACTCCTCTTACCAATGCAGGATAATGCTTTCTCTACAATTTATCATTTTAAGAATTTTGCTTGTAGCACTACTGAAAGGCAGAATAATTTATCCAGGGTCATAGAGTTAATATATTTTGGAGGCTAGGCTTGAACCCAGGTCTTTGGTCTAAGGCCAGCTCTTTATTCACAATGCCACATTGTTTCTCCATGAGTGCAAGAAGAGAAGTAATGTGAAATAAGATAAAAAAGGTAGAAAGGGGAACAGATTGAGGAGAGCTTTTAATGATAGGCTAAAGATTTTATATTTTATCCTGGAAATAACAGGGAATCAATCACTAAAGATTTTTGAGTAAGGGAATAATATGATTAGATATATGTTTTAGTAATACCAAGTTGGTAGTTGGTGAAGGATGAAGGGGGGGATGGGAATGGAAGCCAGGAAACTATGGAGCATGTTATCATTGGAAAACAGAAGATAATGATAGCTTGAAGTGGACACACAGGATGAGTGTAAAGAAAAAAAAACATGCAGGAGATATTGTAGAAGTAGAAAACACAAGACTTGGCAATTGATTGGCTATGGAAGTTTAAGAAACAAGAGTCAATGATAACTCTGGGATTTCAAATTTCACTGGCTAAAAGGATGACAGTGCTGGGCTTGGGGGTAAATATAATGAGTTTTGTTTGGGACCTTGAGTTTGAGATGTTTATGAGATATCTAGGTAGAACTGTCCAACAGGTAATTAATGCAAGACTAGAATATGAGAGTGAGGTTAGGACTGCAGATGTAGATTTAGGTGACATCCACATAAAGATGAGAACATGGAATCTGGTGAAACTTATGAGACAGAGACAGAGACAGAGAGAGAAAAGGCAAAGGATATTACCTCCATTTTGCAGACAAAGTAAGACTATGAAAAAATAGCTTGTCTAGAATCTAGACCACTCAGAAGCGGAGAAACTTTCCCTCTAATGCATACCCAGTCTTCATGTGTACACATCACATGAGATCTTTTCTATTTTTGGTAGTACGCATTAAAAATAACAGAGTTTTCAGCATAATTGTTGCTTTAGGGACTGGCTGTATGTAAATGTCTCATGATGGGGGGGATAGTGGACTAGAGAACTTTATGCTAATTCCCAAGTTCTACTTCTTAGAATAATAATAATACATACATACATACATACTAAAAATGGAGGTTCATCTTTAACCACAGGTAACTTTGGGTCAGTTAGCTGACTCAATGATGAGATCAGTGAGAGCATGTATCATGAATAGGTAGATGAACAAATAGAATGTAGATCTGAAAAGCTAGATATCAATAGAACTACTCCAGTGTGAGACATTGGCTTGTTATGTGATATTTAGGCAAATACCTTTCCCTTTCTAAGTAAGCTTCATTTTTCAACCTTGTAAAATGAAGATATTAATTTACATGATCTATAATGTCACTTTCAGCTCTGAAAATGTATGATGTTAATGACAATGAACCAATATATGCTGCAAATAGGGAGCAGATGAGTAAAATACAGAAGAGATCAGAAATTATGAGTATCAGAGATTTAATAATAATCATAGTATCAAGAGGGAAAGAAAAAGGAAGACATACTGAAAATAGGACTCACAAGAGCAGAAATCACCAGGAAAATATGAAAGATAAGTTTCCAGGTGAGAGAACAACAGGATGAGTCAAAATGGGGCTCAGATCTGGACATGAACAATGAGGAATTTCTGAATGTCATTGATGAAGTTGTTGTCAGACCCAATCTTTGGCTAAGTAAGGATGCCTGAAGCATAAGAAACAGTTCCAGAAGATTCCAAAGGCAGAATGAGTAAGCAGCTAGGGAGACTTGCTCATGAGAAAAGATAAGAACTAAATCTGTGGAACTTAACTAATAGGTAACTAATGACTAATGACTAGCATTAGAGGTGATGGGTAGAAATGATGATAATAATAACTGACATTTGTAATGCACTTTGAAAAAATCGCAAAAAATAACAATAACCCTCTAAGCATTCATAAGCTGTAAATAAAGAAAAAGTGAGAATAGTCACCTCAAAGGGGCCTCAGATGAAAAAATTAAATTTGTATTAAAATATACAAGCAAGAACAAGAGAAGACAGCCAAGAAAAATGTTTCAGGAAATACTGAGGAAATCTGAAGAACCTGAGAAAAATTTATGAGATCAAATCTAATTCAGGAGAGAAAATGGTCTAGACTATACACCAGGACACATGGGTTTAGCATCATACGTCCACCCCTGCTCCATATAAGGTCATTGGGAAACTCCAGTATTTCTTATACTAACATCCCTTCAATCAGTTGACTAGCAAGAATATAATAAGCATAAATTCTTTGAATATACAAACACTTATTGAATGCCTACTACTTGTTCAGAAGTATGACAGATGTCATATATAGAATATAGAAAAAAATATAAGCCTTGTCCTTAAGGAACTGATAGTGTAACTTGGGGGACAAGACTAAAACACATGCAACAAGACTAACAACCTAAGAGAGGACATGACTCTAGCTGGTTGGAATGTTGAGTAAGGTAAACTCCATAAGAGCAGAGACTATTTTGTTTTAGTTTTTGCATTTCCAAGATTCAGCACAGTGCCTTGCACATAGTAGGCATTTTTAAAACGTTTGTTAAATTGAATAGGGGAAGAGACAGGATGGGAGAAAGAAAGGAAGAAGGAAGAGATGGAGAAAGAAAGAGTGGGAAGTGGAGAGAGGATGATCAAGGAAAGCTTTCTCAAAGTTTCTTTATTACTTCAATAGAGTTGTGCTCTCAGCAAATCACAAATTATCTATGACTTCTCATATTGTGCAATTCTTGCTCACGTTCTCCCATAGATCTTCCACAGATAAATCATCCAATCAGTTAATCAATAAACATTTATTAAATACTTACTATCTGTAGCCACTTTGCTATGAACTGAAAATACAAAGAAAACCAAAATATGGTCTCTGCCTTCCAGGACCTCTCTTTCTAATGGGAAAAACAACATACAAACAACTGTACAATGATGTGATTCAAACCAGTTGTACTGCGATGAAGATAGTCATATACATCCAGAGAGAGGGCTGTGGGAACTGAGAGTGAACCACAACACAGCATTTTAACGCTTTCTGTGAATATTTCCATGCATTCTGTTTTCCTTCTTAGGTTGTTTTTTTTCTTCTTCTCTTTCTAGATCTGATGTTTCTTGTGCAGTAAGATAACTGTATAGATATGTATACATGTATTGTATTTGTCATATAATTTATCCTATCTAGCATGTATTAGATTACCTGTCATCTAGGGGTGGGGGGAGGGGGGAGGGAAAGGAAAAGCTTTGGAAAAAAAAAGTTGTTTTTTTTTTGCAAAGGTCAATGTTGAAAAGTCACTCATATGTTTTGCAAATAAAAAGCTTTATTAAAAAAAAAACAACTGTACAAATATGAAGTATTTGTACAAATAAAGGTAATCTCAGAGGGAAAGTGGAAAGAGATGAAACTAGGAAAGAACTTTTGCAGGAGCTGAGATTTGATCTGAGTCTTGAAAGAAGCCAATGAAACCAGGAAGCAGAGGTGAAGAGGTAGAACATTCCAGGCATGGGGGAAAAGCCACTGAAAAAACACAGTTAGGAGACTGAATGTTATATGTGAAAAGCCGCAAAGAGAGTGTCACTAGAAGCTAGAGTAAGGAGGAGTAAAGTATAAGAAGAATGAAAAAGTAAGAAGGGGCCAATGTTGTAAAGGGCTTTAAATTCCAAACAGCATTTTACATTTGCTCCTGAAAATAATAGGGAGCCACTGGAATTTATTAAGCAAGAGATAACACAGATAGACTTGTACATTAGGAAATTCATTTTAGCAGTTTTAATGGAGGACAGATTGGAGTAAGGGAGAGATGAAACAGGGAGAACAATTTAAAGGTTATTGCTATAGTACAAGCATGAGGGGGGAAAAGCCTTCCACAGAATAGTGGCTGTGTAAATGGAGAAGAAATGTTGTAAGGTGGAAAAGACAGGATTTGAAAACTTTGAATTTTGAGGTGAATCAAGATCAGAGTAACAATATTGACTGCCTTCACTATGACCCATTCCCAAATACAACCAATTTATTGAGGAGTGAGGAACTGAGGCTGACACTAAAAATATGAATCTAGATAATTGGAAGGATGACAAAACCCTTAACAATAATGGGGAAGTTTGAAAGATGGAAAAGTTTTGGTGAAAAAAATAACAATTTCCAAGTCATAAATAATCTCCCTGAGGAAAAAACTCAGGACCAGATGGATTGACTAGAGAATTCTACCACATATTTAAAGAACAATTAATTCCAATATTATATAAATTGCTTGAAAAAATAGGTAAAGAAGGAGTCCTACCAAATTCCTTCTGTGATACAAAGTATAGTTTTGATACCTAAACCAGGGAAAGCCAAAACAAAGAAAAAAATTATAAATCAATTTCCTAATTACAGAGCAAAAAATTTTTTAATAAAATACTAGCAAAGATACTACAACGATATATACAAAGATCTTACACTGTGACCAGGTGGGACTTATACTAGGAATATACAACTGATTCAATATTAAGAAAATTCTAAGTATAAATGACCATATGAATTAATAAAAACAACAAAAACCATATGATTCTATCGATGCAGAAAAAGCTTTTGACAAAATACAACAGCTACTCCCATCAAAAATTCCTAAGCATAGGAAAAAATTTAATCTTTCTTAAAATGATAAGTAGTATCTATCTAAAATCAAGAACAAACATTATCTGTAATGGGAATAAGCTAGAAGCCTTTTCAATAAGAACAGGAGTTAAGTAAGGACGTCCATTATCACCATTATAATTCAATAAAGTACTAGAAATGCTAGCTATAGTAATCAGACAAGAAAAAGAAATTGAAATAATAAGCACCGGCAATGAGGAAGTGAAACTATCACTTTTTACAGATAATATGATGACATATTTAGAGAGCCCTACAGAGTGAGCCAAAAAAAATGAATTAAAATAATTAACAATTTAAGCAAAGTTGCAAGATATAAAATAAACCTACACAAATCATCAACATTTCTAGATATTAGCCACAAAACCCAACAGAAAAGATAAAGAGAAGTTCCATTTATAATAACTACATACAGTATAAAATATTGAGAATCTACCTCAGAAGACATCCACAGGAACTATATGCAATATATTACAATTACAAAACAATATCATACAAAGGACAGATCTAAACAATTGGAGAAATAATAATTGTTCAGGGTTAGACAAACCAATATAAGATATCAATACTACCAAAATTAATTTATTTATTCAGTGACATACCAATCAAACTACCAAAGAATTATTCTATAGAGCTAAATATAAGAACAAAATAAGAATGAAATTCATCTGAAGGAATAAGAATGACAAGAATAACAAGAATAACAATGGAGGAGGGGGAAATAAAGGAAACTAGTCCAGCCAGATCTCAAGCTATTCTACAAAGTGATTATTAAAACAATCTAGCATTGGATAAGAAATATAATGGTTAATCAATGAAATCGATTAGGCATATGATATATAGAAATAAATGACCATAGTAACCTAATTCTTGATAAGCCCAAAGATCCAAGCTACTGGGACAAGATCTCACTATTTATTTTTAGTAGTAGTTTGTTTTTTTCTAATTACATGTAAAGACAAATTTTAAAATTTATTTTTAAAATTTTTGAATTCTTAATTTTCTCCCTCACTCCCTAATATCCCCTGACCATGAGGCAGTAAGCAATTTAATATAGGTTATAAATGTGGTAACATATAAAACCTATTTCCCCATTAGTCATATTGTGAAGAAACAAACCAAAAAGAAAAACCAACAAAAAATAATAAAGAAAGTAAAAATAGTATGTTTTTATCTGCAGTCAAACTCCATCTCTCTGGATGTGAATGGCATTCTTCATCATGAGTCTTTTGGAACTATCTTAGACCTTGCTTAGAATTATTGTCTTAGAATTATTGTGAGAAAAACTAAGTCATTTATAGTTGATAGCATATAGTATTGAGATTACTATATCCAATGTTCTTCAGTTCTGCTCACTTTATCTTTTATCAGTTCTTGTAAATATTTCCAAGTTTTTCTGACATATTTCTGCTTGTTATTTCTTATAACACAATAATATTTCATTACATTGACATACCACAACTTGTTCAGCCATTTCCCGATAGATGAGCAACCCCTCAATGTCCAATTCTTGCTACCACAAAAACAGTTGCTATAAATACTTTTATACTAAGAGGTCCTTTCCCACCTTTTTCTAAAATCTCTTTGGGATACAGACTTATTAATGATATTACTGGATCAAAGAGTATGCATAGCTCTTTGAGAACAGAAATACTCACTATTTGACAAAAAAAACTGGGAAAACTGGAAAGCAGTCTGGCAGAAAGTAGGCACAGACCAATATCTTATACTATATACCAAGATAAGTTCAAAATAGGTACATGATTAAGAAAGAAAGGGTAACATAATCAAATTAGAGGAGCATGGAACAAATTTCTTGTAAGGTCTATGGATAAGTGAAGAGTTTGTGACCAAATAAGAGATAGAGAGAATCACAGGAGGTTAAAATGGATAATTCTGGATACATTACATTTAAAAGTATTTGCACAAACAAAATCCCTGTAGCCAAAATTAAAAGGAAAGCAGGAAACGGGGAGGAGAGGAGGGACAGGGAGAGATTCTTTACAGCAAGTTTCAATTATAAAGGTCTCATTTCTCAAATATACAGGGAGCTGAGATAAATTTATAAAAACAGTCATTCCTCAAGTGATAAATGTTCAAGGGATATGAATTGGGCATTTTTTAGAAAAAGAAATCAAAGCCATCAATACTCATAAAAACACTCCATATCACTAATAAGTGGAAAAATGCAAATTTAAACCACTGTGAGGTATCACCATCTCACACCCATCAGAATAGGTAATATGACAGAAAAGGAAAATAATAAATGTTAGAGGGAATGTGGAAAAATAGATATGCTAATGCACTATTGGTAGAAATGGTCAAAATCATTTTGAAGAACAATTTGGAACTATACCCAAATGGCTATAAAACCATATATATGTATATATATATATATGTATATATATATATATATATAGTAGTGGTATAATTGAGTCAGAAGTTATATATATATACTTATATATGTATGTTATACATATACTTATATATATATGTATTATATATATATACTTAGCTACTGTGGTCAGTACACTGATCCACAATTTCAAAGAACTAATGATGAAAAATGCTATCTAATTTCAGAGAGAGAACTGATGAATTCTGAATGCAGATTGAAGCATTTCACTCTTTAATTTTTCTTGTTTTTTTCTTTTATAACATAGCTCACATGGAAACATTTTTTGCATTATTTCATATGTATAATGGGTATCATATTTCTAGCATTCTCAATGATTTGAAGGAGTATAAGGGAGAGAGATAATTCAGAACTAAAAATTTAAATAAAATTTTAAAAGATAATTCTAGTTTTGGACATGTTGAGATTGAGACATCTAGTTTGAGATCTGAGGGCTACTGGAGATGCAAAACTGAAGCTAAAGTTTAGGGAAGGTTATATTGACCTGGGAATCATTTGCATAGAAGGATAACCAAAGTTATGGGATCTAATGAGATCATTAAGTAAGAGGATATAGAGGGAGAAGAGAAGAGGGTACAAAACAGAACCTTGCGAGACAGCCAATGTATTGATGGCCTTCCACTAGGTTTTTTTTTTCATCTTTTTTATTTTGTTTTTAATTTATTGAAAAAAATAAGCATTTCCATAACATAATATAATTTTTTTTAAAAAATGATTGCACATGAAACTGCAAATCTGTTAATGGTGTACAACTTGCTATTCCTTTTAAGGTTATAATAAGTTATTATGTAAATTTCTTTCTTATCTTTTTTCCTTTTTTCTTCCCTCCCCCCCCCCCATTTATGGCTATAATTAGTCACAAATAGGTGAATATTTACATAAAATTATTTTACATATACTTCTATTTATCAGGTTTTCCTCTGGATATCAATAGTGTCTTTCTTCTAATGTCCTTAGAGTTAATTTGGTTATTTATAATAGTTTAAATGACTTGTTTGCTCAAAGTCACTCAAACCAATATTACTGTTCCTATATATAACATTCTTTTGGTTCTGCTCATTTCACTCTTTGTTTTTTGTGCAAGTCTTTCTATAGTTTTCTATGATCATTGAGCTCATCATTTTTTATGACACAGTAGTAATATATCACAACTTGTTCAGCCACTCCCCATTTAATGAAGATACTTCCAAGTCTTTCTACATTTTGCAAGTACCAATGCAGTACTTGGATTTTACAAAACTTTGCCACAAAATTTTCCAAAGATACATTTGTTTTTTTTTTTCTTGAACATAAGCAATCATTGGAAATATGCTGTGTTCTATTACCCACTTGCTAACACTTCATCCTATGAATTATATTTTTGTCAACTTTGTGTGTGTATGTGTGTGTGTGTGTGTAGTATTTCTTAAGTATATGAACAATTTTCCACTGATTAAATTTAAATTCCTCGAGAACCAGGACAATTTCAATTTTGTCTTTTTGTTCCCGAGGCACCTAACACATACACTGCACTTAACAAATGTTACTTGAATGGTGGAGGCATGGGAATTTTACCAGACATGGAAATAGAAGATCTGGATTCAAATTCTAAATCTGATCTTATTCCTTGTGTAGGACCATGGACAGTTCCATTTACTTCCTTGAAGATAATTTCTTTATCTACAAAATGGAGATGATAATATTGGTTCTACTTATCTCATGGGGGCTGTTTTGGAGAAAGTGAACATAAAGAACATCATAGAAGACAAGGTACTAGATAAATATGAGTTATTACAATATTGTTATTTTACTGTGACATATCATGAATACAGAAAAAAATCACCCAAAAAAGAAGCTGATTATACTTTAATGGAAAGAAACAACTTGTTACTGATAAAGAAGTCATTCCTGAGTCAGCTGTGTTTATTCCATCAGAGCAATAATTTGTTAAAAAGCAAA
This sequence comes from Myrmecobius fasciatus, assembly GCA_023553655.1. Classification (NCBI taxonomy): domain Eukaryota; kingdom Metazoa; phylum Chordata; class Mammalia; order Dasyuromorphia; family Myrmecobiidae; genus Myrmecobius; species Myrmecobius fasciatus. Next base: position 590,693 of record JAJPUD010000657.1, read on the forward strand.
CTCAGCACAAAGCTAGGAGCAAGAAATTTTTTTAAAGATATGATAGCAATTAAAAGAACTCTAACCTGATCTATTTTAACAAATTGTTATTCCAAAACGCAAGCGTATCTGTGATCTCACTGATTTGGAAGTTCCTTCCAACAATTCAGATTGCCATCCATTCATGTCTGAACATTTTATGCATTTCTTGTCTATACCTTCCTATTAGTTCACCACAAAGGATCCCACATGCTAGGGGTCTTCCTTGCTTTCTCCTAGTAGAGCACTACAACTTTCCACCTATCATCCTTTGCTATTGCCATATAACCAGTCCATCCTCTTTTGTTATCATATATGCTCTTGATGATAAGTTTCATTCCTATTCATCACTGAAGTTGCTCATTGTTTATATGTTGCAGCCTTCTCGTTGCCATCCTGTGCCTCTTCATTGCCCTCTGCATGATACTTAATTTTTTTAATTCTTCAGAGATGGTGTTTCATGTCTTGCTGCCATCATACAACACCAATAGAATCTTGGTGTTAAAAAAATGAGCCTTTTTTTACATGAAATACTTAGGGTCATTAAAAGGCTTTGTAATTTCCTGCAGGCAATCCATGCTGCTCTTCTCCTTCTGTTCAACTCTAGACTCAGCCCATCATCCATCTGTACTACTATTCCCAGATATAAAGACTGATGGACAAGCTCTATAGGTTGTTTTTCCAAATGCATGTTGTAATCTAGACAACAAACATTTTTCATTTACTTCAAGAAATCTTAACCTCGGATCCAGGGATACATTTCAGGAGGTCCATGAATTTGGATAGGGAAAAAAATTACACCTCTATTTTTAATAAATACTAAATTTTTTTTAAATTATTCTGAAAAAGGGTCCATATCAGAACTGTCTAAAGAACCTATGACATTCAAAAAATGGTTAACAATTCCTGATCTTTCCTTGTAGATTGAATCAAATTCTTTTAAGTAGCTACAGATATTTTCAAAGACACTCTGCAATGTCAGCTAATAAGCATTTATTAAGCACCTACTATGTACCAGGCAATGTGCTAAGCTCTGATGATACAAAGAAAGCCAAAAGATAGTCCCTATTCTTGGGGAGCTCACAATTTAATGCAATATTATGAGACTTGATGCAACCAGCACAATGCCATCTACAAATAAGAACATGTGGAGGGCCTCCCCAACCAGTGAGATTCACTCTATCTAGATTCTTCTCCATGACAATGATATAATGAACACATATTTCTTTTTTATACCTCTCTTGATTTTATGATTAGAGGGTCATTGAAGCAGTTTATTTCTTTTTAAAATAATCTTTAATAATTTTAATGCATAAATAGAAAACACCTTAATGGGAAAGAACCCTTAAGCTGCTGTTTTGTTTTAATGAATCATGCTTTTTCATACCTAACAAACAATAAACCCAGGAGTACTATATACTCTCTATACTTTTCACTAAGTTGTTAAATATCTTACTGGTTTTATCCTCCATGGTTTTTCTCTACTTTACAGTTAAGCCTGCTCATCATTCTCCATTATCCTTATCCTTTACAAATGAATTTATATATAAATTTTTAAATTAGTATTTCTTTGGTTTCTATCTCTCAGTTCTTGGGAAATAAATCAAATGTTTGCTGATAAAGAAACTTTTTGGAGTCTTGCGGTCTTCTTCTAAACTACAGAAAACTACTGTAACTGTGTCATGTCTTTTGTCTACTTCCCACTTTTCCATTGTCAATTATTACTTTTAAATAGATCAGGATTGGGTCATCTCAACTATATTACATATTATTTTATTTTTGTTATTATTATTGCTTTTATTAACTCAGATCTTTGCTTTGCAAAGTAGTGGTCTTATTGTATATAGATATTGATCCAGGAATAGAACCCACACAAATTAAAAAGTTTTTTTTCCTAGTTATTAAAATATAGCCTATTTAATTTTGTGTATCATTATTTGGTGCTTGCCACCTAACAGCTTTTTTTCTCAAAGAAAGTAGGTCACCATAGAGAGGTATGAGTATTCTACGTAATATACAAGTTTTTTGGTCTCTATTATTGCTTCTTTTTTCTTGCTGAAGCAATTGGGGTTAAATGATTTGCCCAGGATCACACAGCTAGGAAGTGTTAAGTATCTGAGGCCTAATTAGAACTCAGGTCCTCCTGACTTCAAGGCTGGTGCTCTATCCACTGCACCATCTAGCTATCACTATTCTTTCTTCTTAACATGCTTTCTCATATATTTCTCAAAAATGTCATCTTTTCCCCCCTCTGTTTTCATTGAGTCATCAAGTATCAGGATATATACTATGATCATTTGTAAAGTCATGTTCAGATTTTCATAGAATCTCTCAATCTTTTCTTCCTCAGCAACTTATATTGCTACAATTATTTTTATGGGATTCTTTTTGAAAATTCTTATCATGAGTACTGCAATACAAGATGACAAAGTATTTCATGTACATATACACAGACAATAAGGCAGAGTGGAAGGAGCATCAGAAGATCTAGATTAAAAGCCTTGCTCTGATGGTTACTAATTAAGTGGTCTTAGAAAATTCACTTACCTTCTCTAGGCCTCAGTTTTATCAACTATAAAATGGGAGAATTAAACTAGATGATCTCTGAGGTCCCTTCCAGCTTGAGAATTATGATCCTCATGAAATAATGTTTCTTATTCCCACTGGACATAAACTAAAACCAGATCTGCCAACTCTTTTCTTTATCACTCCAAGGAGTATCTGTGAACCATCATTCCATTCACTGTTTTCTTCTTCTTTTTTTATTTATTGTTCCACCTTCAGTTTTATTGATGTGTTTTGTTTTAACATTACATGGATAGATTATTCCTGCATCAGGAGAGGTTTCTTGTAACAAAGCAAAAGAACTAAGCAAAACTAATAATATAGTGACCTCATCTGAAAGTTCATGCAGCCATTCCATATCTGTAGCATCTTTCTATCTTAAAAAAAAAAGAAAAAAATCTAATTTGTTTCCCTCCTATTCCTTACTCTACTAAAAGAGAAAAGAAAAAACAAATTTCTTATAGCAAATATGCATAGTAAAAGAAAAGAGACCCTCCAATATGTATACTATATATGTATATACATGCATATTTATGCATATGTTATATGCATATATATACGCGTGTATGTGTGTGTGTATACACCATATCCTATATCCATTACCTCTCTGCAATGGATAGCATGTTTCATCAATAGTCCTCTAGAATCACAAATAGTCACTGTATTAATCATAACTCTTACAACTTTTGAAGTTGTTTGTTTTTAGTGTTGCTTATCATGTAAATTGTTCTACTTCGGCTTGTCATTCGTAATTAGTTTATAGAAGTCCTCAAAATAGTTTCTTCTTATAATATTGTTGTTACACTATAAATTATTTTGTTTCTGCTCATGTCATTTTGTATTAGTTCATAAAAGTCTTTCCATGTCTCTTTGATAACAAATATTTATATAGTGCTTAGTATGTAACAGTTTCTATGCTAAGCATTTTAAACTTATTATCTCATTGGATAATCACAACAACCCTGAAAAATAGATGTTCTTATTTTACAGATGAAAAAATGGAGATTATGGTTTATCCAGTATCACACAGCTAATAAATATTCAAAACTGGATTTTGAACTGAGGACTTCCTGACTTAAAGTCCAGAACTCTGTCCACTACACCACCTAACAACTTCTTTGCCTTTTTGAATAATTTTCTCATTTTTACAGCAAACTAGTATTCCATCACATTATATATCACAATTTATTCAGCCATTCCTCAATTATTGGATATCCATTTAATTTGCATTTTTTTGCCATCACGAAAAAGAGCTGCTCTAAATGTTTTTGTACATGAAGGCCCTTTACTTCTTTCTTTATTTCTTTTGAATATAGGCTTATCAGTGCTATAGTTGGATCAAAGGGCATGCACTATTTAATAACTTTTTGTGTGTGATTCCAAATTGCCTTCCAGAATGGTTGTATTCATTCACATGTCCACTCACAATGCAACAATGTACCTGTTTTTCCACAGCCCCTCCAACATTTGTCATTTTTATTTCTTGTCATCTTTTATGATTTCCTTTACAGTGAGAATGACAGGATTTATGTGTACAAATACCTAAGCATAGAGTGACCCATCACTAGCAGGCCGGTCACTCAATGATGACTTTTTTGGCCATGGCAACCCATGCAATAAAAAGAATTACAAAATGGCTATTGGTCCTTCTATTTTTTTCAATGATAGAGCCAAAATAGCAAGAGAGGAAGCAAGGGGTGTGAAGAATCACAATTTTTAGACCATCTACAAATTTTAATTTGATCGTACATAATCTTACAATGATTGTCTAATGACCAATGAATGAGTACACTACTGGAGGAACTAAATCATATCAATTAAATATTGATGATAAAAATGGAATGTGGATGGAAGAAAAGATAGATTCACTAATAATAATAGTTATGAAGATATTTAACAAATACAAATAAATTGGCATAATGAGAAAACAGAAAAAAACTTAAAATACCTTAGCTCACAAATACTTATTCATTAGGCAAATGGAGAGATGATAATCATTTGCAAAAAAGCATTTGTAAAATCTTATGGAGAAAGATGATGAATGATTATGAGCAGTGAAAATCAAAAGTAGATTTTTTAAAAGCTCAGTAAAAAATACAATTAAGCAAAGGCATGCTAAGAGAATTTAAGAGAAACTGAAAAGAGGAGAACAAATAAAAGAAAAGTGAAAAAGATTTGCAATCATTTTTTAAGATTATAAATTCTTTTTACCACCAAGGAATATAGAGTCACCATATCACAGACTCACATGTATGTATAAAGGAAATAGAAAGGATGCTAATAAGACTGAAGATGAGAAAAACAGTTAGATTAGACCAGCTATACACAGACAAGATCTTTGTGAGAGCACTGAAGGATTGGCTAATAAAGTATCTGAAGGAGGAGAAGATGCCAAAGTTGTAGGGGAAGGGGGAAATCTTTACCTATTAATACCAAAATAGAATGATGAGAAAAACATTAAGTATGAATCCATGTGCCTAATATAAATTAAATATAAATCACAAGTTTTATGAGAATACTATTATGAGAATACACACATTGAGGGTATTCTTGAATAGAGATATCATTAGAAAATGGGCAATATTACAGATTGGGACATAACTTTACCATCACATAATTAAGTGGAAAAATATGGAGAATATAGAATCTCAGTGTACTAATTGTTTGTTGATTTTTAAAAATAAGTTTTTGATTTGGTAGGGCAAAGTATGCTATTGTTCTTCCTAGTGTGTTCTTCCAACAAGCTATTTCAAATGCATAGCTCAAAATTAGGCAAGACTCACTGACAGACATAGTAAGAGAGATAATATAATTTGATTATCATACTCATTAATATTAGGTGAGATATAAAATAAAGTTTTGTGTGTTTGCCAAAGGTCTCATGAATGAGAGTCAGGACAAAAGCCAAGATGAAGAATGATTACGTGTAGATGGTGAGGTCCTCCAAATGACCCTGCTAGCAAATGACACTGTGCTGCTGAGAACAAGAAATTGGTAGCCCACATGTTACACTAGTACTCTTACCATGTCAAGAGAAAGCAAAGAAGGATTATTATTGCACACTGAGATCATTGCCTGTGTTGAACTTTTGATGATACGTGAATAAAAAGTGCACCAGATGAGCAGATGTGAATGAATGAAATCTGTGCCTTTGAAAGGAACATTCACATTGATTAGAATACAGATTCATTTACCAGGGTATTCTGCATCAATTATATTTATATGGTTTTGACAACAGAAGTATTTCTACTATTTAGGACACACCAAGATTTGAACAAGGAGGATTATTACCAGAAGGTTGTCAACTAAGTAATTAATTCAGTTTTAACTTTACATCTAAGTTAACTTTTTTTGGATCACTTTGTTTTCATGATATATTCTCCCATCTCCTCTACCAAGTGAGCCTTTCTTTATGAGAGAATAAAAAAGAAAAAGTGGACCAAAAGAAGCTCAATAAAGCCAACCAACATATCAATAATGTATGACAGTATCGGAGGTCAAATTTAATCATTTTAACTATATAGCATTCAGTTTCCTTTTTTTTTCTATTTTCCATTTACATAGGACATTATAGTCATATATTGTAGTCATTTTTTTATTTTTTTAGCTCTGCTTATCTCATTCTGCATCAGTTTATATAAATCTTCCCATAACTTTCTGAATTCTTCATATTTGCCATTTTATAACAAATAATATTCCATTATATCTATTATTATGATTTGTTTAGCCATTTTCTAATTGTTAGACATCTACTCTGTTTCCTTTTCTTTACTACCACAAAAAGGGTTGCCAGGAATATTTTATGCTCTTTAGAGTATGTGCCTAGTTACGGTATCCCTGAGTCAAAAAAAAATGGTCATTTAACTGATTTTTGGTATCATTCTGAAAAATGACTAGATCAGTTCATAGCTCCACCATAATGTTTTAGTGTCCCTATCCTATCTTCCTTATAGACATAAAAAAGTGGACTACTTCCATATTTTGTCATGTTGTTAATTCTTTAGTCATAAAACAAATTAAAAATGTAAATTGATATTCACTTCTATATAGTCCCCTTCCATTTCCACAAGGATTATATTCAAGTAGTAGGGGGGGAAAAGAGAAGATGCTAAAAGATCACACCGTTTTTAGGTCAACTATAAACATTAATGCTACTCATAGTACCCTAAATGTGAGATCTTTGTACAATGATAAAAGAGTTGATAAATTACTGGGAAGACTGAACCCACCATTATTGACATTTTTGCAATAAAAGCAGAGCACAAAAGGAAGTTGTAGCTTACTATAAGAATGACTCGTGAGTTCTCCTTGGAAAGACAAATTAAGGAGACAGCAAAATTATTTCTTTCATCATCTTTTCAAAGGCAGAATAAAACTTTATGTCATGAGGTGCTTGGTCATCTTACCTTACTCATGAGGAGAATAATAATTTTTAAAGACCACCATGAAGACAATTACAACTTTATCCTAATATCTTTATCCTAATGTTGCAGAGGATGAGGAATTTTTAAAAGTCTACAAAAAAGTTGACAAAAATACTCCAAGTAATCATATGCCTGTATGATCAATAATTTCAGTATAAAGGTGAACATGGGTAGAAGAAATTTTAAAACAAAAATAGGCTGGACATTATGTAGTTAAAATAATCAAACTTTGTTTAAAAGAAAGGATGAAAAAAGGATATTTCTCTTCCTTCCTTGTGGAGAAGTAGAAAGCAAAACAGCTAGATACAAATGAACATAGATGTGGAAGACTGTATACTGTTATATTTGTTTGATTTTTTGAATTTTTTTGAATTCTTTTACTTTGTTTATTTAAAATTCTTCTTTTTCAAGAAAAAAATGCCTTATGTATCATAAATATTTTCCTCAAAGAAAAAAGGCATTAAAATGGAAAGTACTGTCTATCACACATGCTTAAATTGGCTGTACCTTAACAGGTAAGAAATGACCTGCTACAGACTTAGAATCCATTTTAGAGCCTACTATCTCTGTGCAGTTATATCATTTTACTTAATTGCCCAGTTAGAACAAATGTTGAAATTAGTACCAAATTAGAGAGGGAAAGGATAAAGATGAGAAGAAAACATTATGTGCAATGAAGGTAGTTTCAACTTGATGTTTCCAAATAATCTATTGATGCTGAAAAACAAGAAATAGATATAAGTAAAGACATTATTTCTGACTACAGTAAATATTTGATTTTCTTTCTTGTGAAGTCGAGAAACAAAGCTGCCACGTCTAGAGTATAAAATCATTTATGAAATGTTAGCAAGGAGGATGAATTGGTTCTATTGCACAAAACAATGAAAAGCAATGGATGGGAAACTAAGTCAAATCATCTCAAGAAAGTTTATAGATGAAACTAAAAGAAAAATAAATGTACCCCAAAAAAGGGAAACGTTTTGTCAGTGATTCTATAGCAATCAGTTCTTATCCTCAATGACAATGGAACTACCATATTTGATAATTCTAACATCTCAGCACCCAATATGCTATGAAGAAGTGAAAGTAGTCATTAAGGAAAGGAAATAGGAAAAGGCAGTTGTCCCAGAGTAAGTACACAAATAAAAAAATCATGCTGAAAATGATACCATTTTGAAATAACTGAGGGCTTGATTTGCAAGATTGTACAAAGAGAGTAAGTTATCTCCCCCAATGTAAAATAGTACAGATAATTTTTTTAAATGATTAAGAAGACAACTCCAACCATCAACTCTCATGCCTATATTATCTTTTCAATGTGGGTATGGTCTATGTACATATTGAAGGCATCCTCAAATACTTAGATTGATCTCATTGATGTCCCTCCTACATTCTCTCTAATGAGGAAGGAGTCCATCCACATCTATGCATTGCATATAATTCTTGTCCATGCCTCTCAAACGCTCACCATACAATCTGGGAATCTCCTTCATTTTCTTTTGAATGAATAAAAAACAATGTATTAAGCATTTACTATATGCAAAGTACTGTGCTATGTGCTGGAGATACAAACAGAAAAGCAAAACAGTCCCTTCTTTCAAGGGAGTTTTGCTTCTCTCAAGGAGCTCGCCTTCTAATGGTGGAGACAACACATAAGGGAGGTTCCAACTGAAAGTCAAATGGAAAGATCCCATGGTCCTTAGAGAAAGAGGCAAAGTTGATGATACTGCCTCTTCTTTAGTGTGATTTCCACTATGATATGATAAAAAATTATATCAATTTTTGATGTGGAATTACTTGATAGGGCCAAGGATTCTGGTAGCAAGAAGTCTTTTCTGTGTCTTCAGGAACTTGAGCTCAAGCAACTACAGAAGCAGTAACCAGACTGCAGCTCCACAGGGATTGCTTCCCAGAATGCTAGCAGAGGGCACTAGACTGGAAGCATTGCTATTCCAAAGATTATTGTATTTGAAGTCCTGAGCTGTCCCTAGCAGGCTCTAGGGAAGATGCTGGTCAAGATGATAATGGTGATTTAACTTGTCTGGCATATACCATTTCCTGCCTCTCCTTCAGGGTACCTTTGGCAAGGCTGACATGCCTGTACCATGAGTGGCAGTTGGTTAGCAGTTGGTGGGTATGGTGGCTCCTTCTACACAGGAGCTACCTCCCCAAATGATGGCTGTGAGGACTAGACTAGAAAAGACTGAAAACTGCAATAGACTCCCAGTGGTCTGAGAGATAATAGGATTTATACTCAGGGCTCTTTTGCCTGTCTGTTTTTTAGTGGCAGTTGTTCAACATTTGTTGCAGATACTGTTGAGGAATATGGGCCCTTTCTCCACAATTTCTTCCCTCAAGGATACAAGGTTGCAAGAAGTGGGCTAGAAATAGGTCTGGTAGTTTGGAGTATACTGGTTCAGGTTCTTGAGATGTTCTCATCAGCATCTGAGAGTAGATGGTTATAAAGGTGATAGTGGTGGTTTAACATGCTTTAGCCCCTGATGCTTCCATCTCAAACTCAGGGAGGAAGGAAGGAAGGAAGGAAGGAAGGAAGGAAGGAAGGAAGGAAGGAAGGAAGGAAGGAAGGAAAGGAAGGAAGAATGGTTAATCTGATACAGCTTGTCCATGATGAAACTGTATTAGAGGGAAGGGAGGAAGAGAGGAAAGGGAGAAAGAAAAGGAGGAAGCAAAAAAAGAATATTTACCAAGGGCAATCCATCCTTATCTCCTTCTCTTGTTCAATTCTGGGCTGAACTTAGTGAGGGTCTCTTTGATGAAAATAAATGAAAGGAGCTAACAGGTTTTTGCAAATAATTTTCTATAGTCACACAATTGACTGAAATATGTAAAGAATACACAATTCCACTGTGTCTGCTATTTGTTGACTGCAAAGAAGCATTTTACATAGTACGTCAAAATTTAGCCTTAAAAGTTCCCCTGCAATAAGGAGTTTTCCAAGCATATAAGATTGTGTAGGATTTCTTGGTAGAAGTAACCAAAGATCTTTGTTTAATGATCCTCTGTTACCACTATCAAAGCATAAAACAGAAATGTAAGTTCATCAGAGCTATTTGTCCCTTGATAGAAGCTGTCCTGCACAGAGTTCAGATGGAAAGCAAAGATGGTAAGGATCTCCAGATGTTCCTGTTTGCAAACAATATTATATTGGTTGCTTCAAACCTTAGACTGCACAAGGCTTCCTCAATGAGATCTAAGACCACACAAAAGAAATCAGCCCAGCAATCCATACAGTAAAAATCAAATGGCTAAAGAATGCCTTTTGTCCAAACTAAGACATGCAATTGGATGGGCAATACATTGAATCAGCCTTAGAATATAACTATTTTAGGCAAATACTACAAAAGAACAATGAGGAAGATCCAGAATTTAACAGAACAAAAAGTCCAGATTGGACTCCATTTGAGAAACTATACAATGCTTTCAACAATTCCAAGCTGCTCTGTGGCATAAAAAAAAAATCTTTAAAAAATATATTCTCCCACTGATGCTATATGGCTACGAATCATAAAATATGATTTCAAAACAACAACAAAAAAATTTTGGGTGACACAAAAGAACTCAGTGAAGGGAAAGGGAAGGAAAGTTGAGAATGGATTTAAGCTCAATATCACTGCTAGTTTGTTCACCAAAAAAAATAAAGTGCATCATTCTGGAAACAAATTATCTGAAAAGGAGGTAAGGTGAGTCAGTTGTATATCAAGATTCAGCAGAAAGCGATAGATTGACCAAATACTGCTCTGATATTCACAGAATGTTCAAAGACTTAGAGACTAGTCTAGAATTAGTCTTAGAATGTTCAAAGACTAGAGAAATATCTCTAGCATGTTAGGTGGGTCTTCGATGGAGAATTTATGCAAGGGCATAGACAAGAATTAAACTGGAATGACTATCCACATTAAGGAGATCACAGATCCACCAAAATCCATTGGACAGTGGAAAGTGGTCTTAGGTTCAAATGTCAACTCTACTAGTTACTCCTGCATGACCTTTGACAATCATTTAACCTCTGATGATCTCAATTTCTTCACCTGTAAAATGAAGCAATCAGATTAAACAATCTCTAAGTCTATGAACATATCAATATTATTTTTCTTATTTACAGATAGAGATTGTTCCACCCCTAAATGTGACGGTAGCCCAAATACATCCTCACTAGTGGAAATTTTTTTTTGTCACAGAAAAGCTTTTAAACTTAACAAAAAATTGTGAATGAACACTCTATGCCCGATGACCCTAAGAAAAATAGGAAGAACTTTATGAACAACAAAAGGTTCATTGATATGTCTAAATTATTCAAATTACCAAAAAAACTTAAAACCCACATTTGTATGCATTTTTTAAAAAGCAAATTCATTTTATGGAATAGGGGAAAGCATTCCATGAAGAAGTTGGAGTGAAGGATTGAAAAATAAAAGGGGCAAAGGGAACCCATTGCCTTAACTTGAAAACACACACCAAAGGCAAAATTTTAGGAGAAACCTTAATATAAACTTCTTTTCCCATGTCTAATATAGAGTTGTTTGGATTTTAATTTCCCTTAAAAACAGCAGCAACTTCTGGAACTCAGGTGGAGAGAGCTGAATTTGTTTTGGGTTTTCTGCTATGGAATGAAAAATAATTTGTTTAAGGCTTTTAATTCTATCTGAAAAGTTACCCTGAGGCTCCTGATCCCACAAGTGATCCTTCATGCCTGCAGTTTGTCAGTTACCAATTTAAAGATAAAAATTGACTGAAACATTTAATGCTAGATACCCAGTTTTCCTAAAGTCATAGGAAAATATGATTCCTCCATGGTGCTCAAAAAGTTGATTGGAGAGGAAAAAATCTTTAACTGTCTACTATACCTATTCCTAAATTTTTAAACTAATATTTTCTTGAGGATCCTCCTAAACTTCTTTCTGAAAAAAAAAAATAATGAAGGCATCACAACAGGTATCTATGGAAATGAACAATGGTTTGTCAAGTTACCCGTTTTCATTCATGCAAATGCAGGACCTTGCATGTGCCACTGGGTGCAAACTCCCTGGAAGGGAAAATAACCTAATTCTGGAGCATCCTTTCAGAATACCGTTCCATTTGTGGGGGGGGGGGGAGTGATGAGAAAGGGGGGAGAGAAGAAAAGGCGGGTTGAGGGGGGAACCCTTGGACAGACAAACA
>JAJPUD010000658.1:0-44745 GCA_023553655.1 Myrmecobius fasciatus
TCATGTTCTATAAAAATTCCCTTAACCCAATTCTCGTTTCAGCTACAGCCACATTAAAATTTTAGTTTCCAATTTCATGTTAGTCAAGTTCTATCTAAGTGGTTGGGAACATCCTAAAAGTATCTTATCATTATCTGTAAATAGCACTGTATGTGATTTGCTAAATGAATGAACATCATCTAAAATGGAGATGCTTTTACATTGTTTCCAATTTACTGAGGGCAGAAATTAATTTCAATGTACCACATTTCAAGGTTATAGAAGGTCCACTTCAGAGAAAGAGAGAAATGACAAGGAAATAACAGTTATATCGAATCTGATGCATTTCTTTAAAATGTTCATCACAGGTGAAGAAATTTATCTTACTTTTAAATCCTGAGTTAATCCAATGTTATCTTTTTTGTAGAAAATGAGAATAAAAAAAGTCAGAGTAGGAATTGCTGCTTCGGGTAGAGAGGATGATGAGCTAATAATTATGCTGTACTTTGCCCAGGCCAGGTCACTGTAAGGTGGATTACTAAAGCTAGTTCTTGTTACTGTATTGACATAGAGCAGAAGAGAAGTGATCAATATGGGAGAAGACTGGAAAATGTGCTAGGAGAAAGCACTGTTTTTCCTGGCTAAGAGAAAATTTAGGAAGACACATGACATCTGTTTTCTAGTACTTGAAAGGCTGTCATGTGAAAAAGGATTAGATTTAATTTGCTTAGGCCATCAGAACAAAACCAAGAGTAGTGACTGGAAGCTGTTAGAGCAGCATGCTTATATTTGACATGAGGAAAACCTTCCTGACAATCAGAGATATCCCAAAGTTGAATGAACTTCCGAAGGAGATGGAGGCCTCTTCATTTTTTGAGGCCATCGAGGAAAGGACAGATGATCCTTAGTTGGAAATTTTGTAGAATGGATTCTTGGTCAAGTAAGGGTGGAATTAGATGGCCTCTGAGGATCTTTCCCATTCTTTTATTCTATGAATCCCAAAATAACCTGTCTTTGAAATAATTATGTCCTTTCAAAAGCTACTAATATTTCCCCCCTTGAAGATATCATCTCTATAACTTAAATATTTCCTAATATCTATGCTATACAAAAGTTAAGGTATCTTGTCATCATAAGAAATGAAGTGACTTGGTACAGATACTCCTTACTCAACTTAAAATATGACATGACTTGAATAAACCTTATTGAAAATAAATGACAAATAGTTATATTTCATGTTATCCATATATTACAAAATATCTTATTTACCTTAAGTATGAATGTGGAATTAAGTCTTCTTAGTTTGGGAATTGTAAATAAGTTAAATGGTATTTGTTTTCACTTAAAATTTTTTTAAAAATTTCTTCAGCATTGTTCATTTAATTCTCATATATCATTTGCAATGGCACTGTACTAATACTTAGACTAATTCCTTAATATTATGATGACTCCTCAATCAAATTCCTAATGACACAAAAAACTTCAGCTCAGTCATTCACACTGGAAAAACAAAATAAATGAAAAATATCTAATACTCCAATTGTAACATTAGCTGAATGTACAACCACCTAAATTAATTCGGTATTATATGTAGTCTCAGATGGATGCTGAGCCCAGAATTGGATAGGAGGAGATCAGTATAAGCTACATTTGGGAAACTGTGTAGCACTTTAAATGACTCTAGCCTGCCCCTGGTTGGCAAAAGCCAATTTTTCAAAATCTAAATTTCCAACAACAATCTTAACATGGCTGAAAAACATGAAATACCAGAGTCTCAGATTAGTCAAAATGAGAAGCAATTCAAAGACCAATATGAGTAGCAGCCTATTCAGGAACCTAATCCAATGAATACTGATTAACTTTTGCTCTGTGGCAAGCACTGTGCTAAGTGCTGAAGATGGAATTAATAAGAGGAAGGCAGTCTGTGCCCTTAAGAAGCTTACAATCTAAAAGGGAGAGATAACATATAAAAGGAAGCCAAAAAAAAAGGCAAAGGGGAAGGGACACCAGAAGTACCCAGCATGGGAGCATTGTGTTCCTTGGAGTTGAAAAAACCAGGCAGAGCAGCAGATACAAAGCAGAGAGTTCAAATTTCTGCTTTCTACAAAGGCAGGCATTGGGAAGAATTGGGTACTCTGCCCTTTTTGAGCATGGGATCCCTAGCCCCTTTCTAGCAAGGTGTTTTCCACATATTTGCTTGGTGACTGTATATTTGATTTGCATTCTTGAAGGGAGTAACCCACAATAAGAAATAACAAATTCATCTAGACACTGAAGCAACTTGTTCATTATACAGAACTGCACATTGTAATATAGCAAACAAATGATATCAATTATCATAGCTGGTGATGAACCTAATCACAGATATCCTTTCACATTAAAGTTGGCTCTTGGAGTGTCTTGAAAGAAAACAGGAATTCTAGGGCTGAGAAGGCAGTGCATTCCATGTATATAGCAGGCTGGTCAGGGGGAAAGCACAGAATAGAGAGATGGAGTTCTTTGTCCAAAATAGTTCATGGTGAGTTCTTTGGAATATGAGTCTTCGCTTTTGCATTTACTGGTGAATTCAAGTTGAGTACTCCATTTCTTTTTATCTACTCTTTAATACCTAGTAATTCTCTTAAATGTTAGGATTAGCACTAAGAATTTGCACACCACTCTGCCCTCTTTGAAATGTTTAATGCACCCAAAATGTCTTTAAATCAAATAATAGAATGGTAGCTTAATATAGCTATCATTAAAATACCTCTTTTAGCTATTAATAACTAAAATTAATAGCTTAAAAAAGCTCTTTTCCATAAGAGCACTGCTGGACTTGGGTAATCATAAAACTTGAGTAAAAATCCTATTTCCATCATGTATTAGCCATAAGATCTCAACTATGTCATCTAAATTCCTAGACTTAATTTTTCAATCTATACAGTATTTTCATTTCCTCCTTCATAGGGCTATTATGAGGAAAGTTAACAATTACTTTAATTAAAAAGTAATATAGAAATGTGGACTGTTAACTATCACTAATTGTACCAGTACTTATTATTGTGTATTCTTATCAAGTCTCTAAATATTATTTTCCTTTACTTGAGTTTCAAGGCAAAGACTGAATAAAGTTGGTAAAACACAGGTAAAAAAAGGTAAACCTCTTGTTGCACTCATGTGTACATTTTAACATGAAAGCTTCCCATGCCAAATATGAACCACATTATTCTTTGCTATAGTACAATAAAGAATGTAAAAAGCAAGTTACAAAATTCAAAAATGAACCTCATGAAGAATGAATTTGAATATTCTTCCCTGTCCCCATGATATACTCTTATGTAAAATTGAATATGCTATTACCTAATTCTTCAAATGTAAGGCTCTGGCCTCTTACCCTATGACTTTCTCCTGACTGAAGTCTCAGCACCATTTCCATTAAAAGAATAATCATGGTCTTACAACTTGACACTCTCTCTACTGTGCTTCCTTCCTTCTCCACTCCATCTCCTTACTAAAACCTCCCTACACTGATCACTTCTCCTAAGCGCTTTCTGCTTATATGATCATTCTCAGTGGAGCAATACCTTCCTTTCAGTTTGTCTTCCATTTAAACCAAGACAAAATTTATTTCATTCTTTTCCCAAACTTCTCCAAACACCATTAATTACTACATCTGGCACTGTGCTTCACTGGCAGATGCAGTTTTGTATAACCCACTTTTCCACTTATGCTTTTACCCCTTATCACTCTTGACACAATGAGTTTGCAGATATAAGCAACCTTATCATTCTTTTAACATAACAGGCCTACAATTTCAAGCTTTTTGCATTCTCCCCATTTCAAAGTACTCTTGAGCCTAAGAATAACTCTTTCCTTTTTTGTTTTACTAATTATCTATATGCTCTGTAGTAACTACAGATTGCATATAGACCTTCGGGAAAGTAACATGCAGATCACAGACTTGGTAGGCTTAGACCTTTGGGAGAATTTACTCTTCTTCCTTTTGTGTTAGTCTTTAAAAGTGAGCAAAGAATAATTGGGGGAGAGGAGGAAAGAGTTATTTTTTTAAGCTTGTCCATTTTACCTCTCTTCCAAAGTATAATACATGACACTAGTTGTGTGTGTGTGTGTGTGTGTGTGTGTGTGTGTGTGTGTGTGTGTGTATAGAAGATAAATATGGAGGGGGAAGATAGATCTTCCCAACCTTAGTTACTTTTTACTGCCTGGATGCAGAAGAAGCCCCTAAAAAATAGGTTTTATGGCTGTTCTTTGGTATTCCTCTCCTCTTCGTCCCCTTCCCCCCACCTTTCGGGCCCTTTTCTGAGAACAAGTTAGATACCTGAGACATGAGATTGAGCTTTCTCAGTTCCAGAAATGTCCCAAGCAGCTGGGGCAGTGAAGGAATTATCTTGAAGAACCACATAAAAGCTCCATGTGTTTGCCTAAGCATCCCACACAATATCATCCCATCATTCCTTGTTAGAGGATGAGAACTTACTTAGTAGCTTAATCCTGATACATAATCAATCATGTAATCAGTGAAGAGAGACTTTCTTAGTAACCTCAAGAACTGATGATTTTCTCAAGTTACCCTAAGTTCAACTGTTCAGAGATCTGGCCTTTTAGAAAGAGAAAGTTATACCTAAGTAGTGTGTCTCTTAGAGAAGAGCCCCAACAACTAAAGGAGTAATAAGGGGTTGTAGCTGCCTGAAAGGGAATAGAAGACCTGCGTTTTATTTCTTCCTATTACTATGAGTTATTGATGTAACAAAAATTCTACTGGCAAGGGGGTTGCCTGATTGGGCATATCTGCCTGGTGGGGGAATTCCAAATCCAAAGGTGGTGTGATATCTTGTGGAATACAGGGATTCACTAGAATGTCAGGGACTCCCTGGATGATCCCCAACTTGAATTTTCTGCCAAAGAAAGTTCAAAGTACAAAGTAGTGAGTCTTTAGGTCCCTAGCCTATTGCCTTTATGTCTTTTAGGATCTTGGTGAAAAAGTAGGAGTCAAAAGAAAAAAAAGGAGAATTGTGTTCATTTTAAGGGTTTTTGCTAGCCCATTTATGCATTGTCTACATTTGTTTGGGGACTTCTTTATGTTCTTTGCATCTTTGAATTTTATTGGAATAAGATAAAGGTAGTCCACTTCTTACCTTGAATGCTCAGAAAGGAGATGAGGGCTAATTAACCAGATCTGTAATAACCTAGACACAAGCTATAGAGAGCTGTGCATATTCAGAGATTTCCCAGAGTAGACACTGGGTGGAGATGAAGACAATAATATGCTAAAAACTGTATAATCTTTGGAGGGAGACTCCTAAGATCCGAAAGCCACAGGTTGTGCTTATTGGATTTGGTATCTGTAATATAGCAGCTGCCATGATGGACCCACAAGAACATAGGTTTAAAGTTCAAGACACTTTAGGGTCTATCTAATCCAATTCTATAATTTTTAGATAAGGAAATTGAAGCATTTGCCCCAAGTAACACAGGTTATAAGCAGCAGAGTCAAGATTCAAATCTAGGCCTTGCAACCATCCACACACATTGTGCTTCGGGTCTATGGGAACTTGAATCAACATGACTTTCTGCAGTACGAACAACTTCAGAGTAAATGATCTAGCAATATAACAGGAAAATGTTGGACCCAGAGTCAAAAAAGACCTGACTGGGGTACCAGCACTTATTAGTAATGTGACTTTGGCCAAGTCACTTGGTCTCTCTGACTTTCAGTCTCTCCATCTACAAAACAGGGATAATAATACCTATATCACAGACCAATTGTGAGCAAAATACTAGATTAATTTCTATTAATTACTTTCTATGACCTTACACCTTCCAATTAAAAGATCACTTAAACTTTCATTGGTGTTTTTTTATATTAGGGGAAAATAAGAAATTCTTATTTGGTACATTGGCACCAAATGATAAAGCTTCTCATTTTCAAACACTTAATAATGCCATTTTTACTGTATGTTTATTTTTTAGTTGTGTTATCAGTGTACCTTGTCAACACATTTTATTTTTTCATTTTATTTCAGCTTGGTACATAAAGAGAATTCACCCACCTGATACATGTGAGCTACATTGGTGCCCAGATATTTGGCTCCATAGAGTTTTCCATCAGGCCACTTGACTTGAACAACTTCTCCCTCAGCAGGCGGGCCCAGCTTCAAGCAATCTCTGCTCTATTGACAGAAGGATTTTTAAAGTGAGTGACTAAGTTACTGCCTCTGAAACTTAACACATTATCAACTTCATGACAATTAGAGAGGAATGTTATCTTTGTGCTTCATGCATTATGATCTTGTATTAGTCTTTAGGGGAAGCAGACAGGAGCCACCGGCATACTTAGCTACAGTCAGTGCCATAAAGTTTTAAAGAAGCCATAGAAATGCAAGCAAGGGAAAACTATTATTTACATTGATGTTTGACAAGAAATAATTCAGATGATAACTAAAAATATGCATAAAGATTCACTGAAAGACAGACCTGATAGTTCTGTATACCTTTACCTGGAAAGTGCCTTTGATGATACCAACCTGGATTTTCAAGACAACTACATTTCCTTAGGAATACTTTGCAAATGGGCTAAATAAAAAATTATGAAACTCAGAGTATACAGAGTAACATGATGAAGGTGAATATAGTGAAATTATACAGTCAACTAGTTTGGTAAGGTTTTTTTGCATATTGAGCAATTCATATTTTGCTAATAGTGATATTTTTCTGATGAGGCCAATTTTATTGATTGAAAGGCACACTTGATCAGTCAAGCTATATAAATGGAGAGATTGTGAGTTAGTTCTGTGGTTTTACTGTGAGACATACATAGGAAATATTAGGTTATTTACAACTAGAACTCTGCCATGTATTGCTTTTTATTATTAGCAGAAATTCCACATGACAGAAGAGACCCTATTTATCAGCAAAAAAGGCGCTGATACTGTTGTTTAGTTCATGTCATGCATGGAAGGTTTGGCGGTCCATTTATTTGACCATACATCAAACACAGGAATGGATTGAGATTATTATTGGCTGGGGCTATTAAAAAATGCTATGTTCAGTGGTCTATAGTTTTATAGGACTGAAGAACTGGGATGATGGCACCTTAGCCCCAAAACAAATCTGGTATTTTATTTCATAGTAGTTGACTTCTGGGCAATAGAAATCTGAAGGAAAGAGTGAATGGAAATTTAATCGGTGATTGCTCAGGGATCTATCACTTTTTCCCTTTGCATAGTTTTAGTCAGTCAACAAGTATTAATAAAATGCTTCCTATGTCCTAGGCATTCTATCAAGACCATTGGAAATTACTAGATTTGATATTATATGCCACACATGCTACAATTTCCCATGTTAGTATTTCAATTTTGATATGACTAAGTGGATACCTAGCTATTATGTGGAAAAGTTAAGATTTACATACTTTGGACATGGATGTGAAGGTATTCACAAAATGCTTATTTACCATAGGAGACAATCTGTTTTAATTTTTTAAGTTCAATCATGAAAACTAACTCAACCTGTAATTTTAGGCATTATGTCACCAGGTGGTAGTAGCGTGCCACAGCAAAAAAGTCTGAGCAATAAAGGGATAAGTCCTAGATCTATTTAAGCAAGTTAAGATATTAAAATTTTCTTTTTTTATAAATCTACTTGTTTAGTATTTTATTTTTCCACAATTACTTGTAATGATAACTTTTAATATATTTTTTTAAAATGCTGAGTTCCAAATTCTCCCTTTCTTCCCCTACCCCACCCTGAAAAGGCAAGCAATTTGATATGGGTTCTACACACGTAGTCATATAAAATACATTTCCATATTAGTCAGGTTGTGTAAAAAAAAAAAAAAAAAAAAACCAAAAGAAACAGCAACAAAAACAAGAAAAATAAAATTAAAAAAAAAAAAGTAAGCTTCCATCTTTTAAAGAAAAGAGATGGTATGGAATAGCGCATTGAGAACTGGCTCCAGAGTCAGCAATATCTGGATTCAAGTCTTGCCACTGACATACACTGGTTGTGTGTCCCTAGGAAAATAATGTAGCTTCTAAGTGTCAACAGGCAATTCTCCAAGTTGCAGAAAAGGTGACACTCTATACTATAGAGGAAATTGTTCACTAGTTCTTTACATAGAAGAAATCACTTTTTTAGTCCAAAAAGCAGTAGCAAAAAGAGATAGAAAACAAAAAATAAAGTAACTTTCTCCCAACTTATTTTATTTTAAAAAAGAGAACTTTATTAAAATAGCTAAATGCAGCTTTAACTAATAAAGAAGAAAATTCTTTTAGAGAAAGCCTTAAAAATACTTATGATTTAATTTGAAATCTCTCTCCTTAATCCTTACCTTTTTCCTATCAATTCATCTTGAATATAAACTTGGAGTCAAATGCTCTCCTTAGCACTTTGTCTTCAGGATTTCATGGCTTTAAGCACACCTAATGCTTCTTATTTTTCAGTACCTGACTAATGTTTCTCTAGCAGGCACAAAAGTCTAAGCATCATAACAAGGTTGTCAAAAAATAAGAAGAATAGCTGGCATTTATGATGTATTTTAAGATTTACAAAGAGCTTTACATATATTGCCTTCTTTCATCTTTATAACTCTATGAGATGGTTAACTAAATAATGTTATTCTCATTTTACAGATGAGAACCTGAGGCTTAGGATAAACAACTTCACTATAGTCACATGGTTTCTAAATTTTAAAGATAAAATTTGAATCTAGGTCTCTCCTGGGTGTAAGTTTAGAGTTTTCTTCCTACTATACCATAATATTCAAATTAACTACATGAAAGACCATCCTGTTTCTATTTTCTTTCTCTATTAAGGAAGATGAGAAAGAAAAAAAAATCTAAAGTTTTGCTGCTTAGAAAATTCTGTTCATTGTCCCACCATGACTAAAAAATCTAAGCAAAGGTTGGTATTTTCACATATCTCTGCCCATTCCAAAGATTCAGCTACAATTATATGGAACTTGATTAATATAAAATACTTCTTTACTTGTTTAATAACTTGTTCCTACTAGCAAACTACTTCAGGTCATATATGATCTCTGATAATTTGCTAAAAATTGCTTTCTGAAAGGACCTAAATCCCTTTGTACAAAACTGAAAATTATGAGGGAAAAAATTGAACAGGTGTAACCAATTATGAACCATCAATATAGTTATAGCTTAAAAAAAAAAGCACAAAAATGAAAAACAAAATGAAGGAAACCATGGATCCATCCTTCTGAACCAGTCAGAGCCTTTGAAAAGTACTGTCAGTGAAAAGCACTGACTACAATTCTAGGCTTCTGAAGAAAAGAAGGAAGGGTATCCCTGGTAAGGACTGAACAGCAAGGTTGTAAATGTCCAAAAAACTCAAAGTAAGACTAAGAGAAGAATTAAAAGGACTTATATCATCAGTGCTAAAGAGGCTGATGTTATGACTACCATAAATTGCAATTCAAGGAACAGCAACACTTCCACTTCAAACCAAACTACTGCACTAGGAAAATGGCTTGCTAAGATCTCTTCTCTGTTTATTTCACTTCTTCAAGGCTTTGTGGTTTTATTGATATTGTAGGTATACCACCTACATAGATGGCAGTTGATGAAATTCCAAAGTTTCTATGGCTGAAAAAAAAATTACGGTGAACAGGCCTCTTGAACTTAGATTTGTTCTGGTATTCAGGCAACATATCTGAAACATAAAGCAGACACATGAAGCCTTTTCAGCTAGTGTCCTGTGAGAAGTTTTCAAGGACCCCATAATTACTTACTTTTCTGTCATGACAAAGGAAGCTTTTATAGGAATGTGAATAAATAATGCTAATAATAGAACTCTAGGATTAAGAATTAGAAGAAACCTTAGAAATCATTTTATTCAATCCCTCCATTTTACATGAGACCTAAATTAACTCAAATTTATGGAGTAATTAAGAATGCTATTGAAGTTAGTAGGAATGAAAGAAGGAAAGTACCTACTATAGGCCAGGAACCTATGTTAAGTACTTTACAACTACCTGATCCTCACAACCATTGAGGAAACTGAGGCAAATCGAAGTTAAGTGATTTACAGAGGGTCACAAAGCAAGTATTTGTGGCTGGGTTTGAACTTAAATCTTGATCTCAGACCTGTTTTATCCCTTGAGCTATCTAAAAGCCTTTAACTAGTATAAGAATTGTTATTACCATTATACAGATAAGGACAATGGAACAAGAAAGATTAAGTGATTTATTCAACTTATTGTCTATTCAACTGATAAGTCAGTAGAGTCATTTTCTAATGCAAAGCACTGAAAATACTTATTCTGCCCTGAGTTACTATTTCCCATTAGCAATAGATACCCTTTTTGATGAGGTATACCTATGTAAGGTATGCCATGAAAATATCTGAGAAACCTAAGTGTTTAAAAGGTTTTTCCCAGTGGTTCAAATAGGTACTTCAGGAGGCGTAATCTCCTTGAGCCATTTCAAACTCCCTTTCCTCTGTGTCATGCTGAGAGGTAGATTACATACATTACCAGACCAGAGAAAGGAGAATCAACAAAGGAGAAAATTAAATAGGAGTAAAGTATATAGAAAGTAAAGTAGCTCTAAAGAGGAAGTATGCTTATTAAGTATAAAGAAATCAAATTGGTTGCTTAATAATTACTAGAAAAGGTCTTCTTCAGAGCTCCCTTTTCCTAACAATGTTGCCAACCCAAAGATTTTTATAGCTTTACATTTAAGAACTGCCTTTAGGCTCAAGAATAAGAAAACAGGTCTTATCATTTATTAAAGCAGTATTAAAACTCCCATTAATAGCCAAACTGGCTTTTCTCACTGATCAAATCTGCTCTAAAAGAAATAAGATTTGTGATCACTGAGGAAATTACAAAATATATATTACAGGCTCTAAAAGTATCCCCCAAGAAAAGATCTAAATTTCTAAACAATAGTAATAGAGTTGGAATTAGGTAAGAACTTTATTAGGGTTAATCCTAATTTGGATTTACTCTTATTTTGTCATCCATACCTCACGTATACAAAAAGGCAGGTACAGACACCTGACAGTAGAAACTAATTCATTCATTACTATTATTTCTATCAAGTGTCTCTTGTGTTACATAAATCCAGAATCGGTCACATTGAAATAATTGATTTTTTAAAGGCCATTTTCCCTGACAGCATTATTCATTTTTATATTCATATATTTCTGGTATATTGGAAAAGGAAAATATGAAAGCATACATTTCATGCTTTAGTTTCTAACTATATTTGTTACTGCTTAGGAAATAATGTCTTTATAGGTTATATTAATGGATTGAAGCCAAAATACTTCCACTAAGACACTAATTATCTTTGGAAGAAACCAAGTCTGATTTGCTATTTTCTTTTTAAATAGGTTTAATTTTTTTTTTAAAAAACATCATTTAATGTTACTCAAACTGGGTCTCATGGATAACAATGACACGCTACAATGACTTCCATTTGGCTTCCTAAAACATTCAGTTGGGGATCTTTAGTTTCTTTTCCAAAAGCATCTTTAAGCACTTGACAAAACTCACTTTCTAAAATATACTGTCTTCCCCATATAAAGAATATATTAAACTTATTGATCAAATCCTCATATATCAATTAGTGAGAGAACAATTTTCCTTTACTCTCCATAAGAAAGAATGAAATGCTTCAGAAATTCAGGAAAGGTTTTAAAAATACATTTCAGGATGACTGTGTATTTTTATGTTGACATTATTAAAAAAAACTTATAGAGGTTATTATGGAATGATATTATAGAGGAACAGTAAAACTTGGGGTCAAGATCTGCCTTTGGCATATATCACACCTCTATGCCCATGAGCAAGCCACATGGTCTCTCAGTGAAATAAGCTGACAATCTCCATTAGTGGAAGGAGTTTCCTACACCATGATATCATAGATTGGGACCATTAATATTATAGTACTAGGTTGGCAAAAGGTATACTTGTAAAAAAAAAAATTGCCAAGCAACCTTACATTAAGAAAAAAAAAAACCAATGAGGATGTTACATACTGAATCTTTAAAAAAGAATGAATTTCTTGTTTGGTTTTTTAAATTAATTTTGGACTGCTTTTTTTTTTGAAGTTAAGAGACAAAAATAAGAGTAATGTTAATAAGTTGACCTAAATGGGTCACTGAAAAAGAAATTTAAGATGGCAGAGTTCACTTCAGGGGAATGAAGAGAAACATCTCTAAAAATGTTTTATGAACATGTACCATAATCAGTCACAGGGTAGAAAGGAACATTGATATATGGTCATCTACTCTAATTCCCTTCCTTGAGAAGGCTCATCCTTCTTTTAGATTTGGAATAAGAGAGGTCTCCTTGGGAGAATCAGATTCCTACAGGGTAGCATAGTTTCATTATGTGGATTAGGACAGGCTTGTGGCGAGCCACCAGGATATCTCCAGCTCTAGAAGAACAACTTTTTTTTTTTTTTTTTTTTTTAAATAGCAGAGGGTAAAACCACAACTTCTTTTGTGTTTATCAGACTTGTCAAAATATTTTTTCTCATCAAGTTTCCCTGGACCTCTCACATTTTAGTTTGAACTGATATTCTCTTGATCTGTTTTCAGCATGAAGATACTGCCAGGAAACTGTTTTCCAAGACAAACAGCAGTGGTGGTAGTCTCAGGCTTGTTCTCAGTAGCTGTGGACAGGACTGGGAGAAGCAGAGGAGGTCAAACACTTGGAGATGGACATAGCTCTGTCCAGTCCTCCCCTTCCTTACTCAAAGCTCATCCTCTCTGTAGAGTCTACCATGGCCGGGCTAAGTGCTGGAGAAACAAAACAGGTACTCCTGACCTCCAGGTGCTCACAGTCTAATTAGGTGAACAACACACAAAAAGAAGCTGAAAAGGAGAGAGGGGGAATGTAGAGGGCAGCCCCCCCAGGAGCAATAAGGAGAATTAGTGGTAAAGCTGGTATCCTAGACCTTGTTCTGTGAGAGTTTAGGCCACTTTCCAGCCCTTCAGTAAGAAAAGAGAGGAAGCTGAGGGAGTTGAAAAGGTGTTGCATATCCAAAACTGAGTCATTCAACATTATGATGAGATTTCAGGTGATCATCCTATCCTGGGTAGGGCATGATGTTCCCCGGAGTCCAATGAACAAACTCTCGTATCTACCCAATTCCACACATCTAGAAATTTTACCATCAGGAGCTCCTAAGGAACTTTTGTTTCTTTATCAATTAATCACACAAGTAATTATTAAATGTTTACTATATGCCATATAACGCTAGATGCTAGTAATACAAAGACAAAAACAAAACATTTATTACTTTCAAATATTTATATGTTTTCAAATTTATATTCTATTACAAGAGAAAACACATACTCATATAAATGTGTACATATATACAGAATGAGAAGGAACTAGTAGAGATTATAGAGGAGGGAGGAGATAAAGAAAGTGGTACTTGAGTCCATCTTACAAGGTGAAGGTGAAGAGGGAGCACATTTTAAGCATGGCCACAGAAGGCACTCATCTAAGTTTAATTCCTTCCTATATATTCTTAAGATCAAATTTTCTTTGAGTCTGTTAACTATTCAGTGTGTTTTCATTGTTTTTGGTTAGAAGTTCATTCAATCCCAAATGCATCACTCAAGAGTTTGGTAAATGTTATTTTCAAATTCCAGAACATTAACCTTTTTTCAATGAATTGAAAAATGCTTATTTTTTGTAATGTAGCAGCATCCAGATTTTTTTATTCTTTGGGGGTAGTCAATCTTTACATTTATTCTAGAAATTATATATATATATGTACATACATATATATATATAGTTTTCTTGGTTCTGCTTATTTTACTTTGCATCAGTTGCAAAGTTGCATGCAGTTTACTTGCATCAGTTCATATATGCTTCTTTCTATATGCTTCTTGAAATCAATAAAGCCATGATTTCTTGCAACTCAAAAATACTCCTTTATATTCATATTACAATTTACTTAGTCTTTCTTTAATCAATAAGCATCTACTTTGTTTTCAGTTCTTTGCTACTACAAAAAATGCTATTTTGGTGTATATGGGGCTTTGTTTTGATCAGTGACTTCTTATGAGATATATTTATTGGAACATCTGGGACAAAGATGTAACTTTATTTTAATTCCAATTTGCTTTCTAAAATGGTTGTATAGATTCACACCTCCACCAGAAAATACAACAATATGCCTATCTTTCCAAAATTCTTCCATAGCTGACTATTCCCATTTTTTGTCATCTTTGCCAGTTTGATGGCAAACACCTTAAGTGTCTTTTCTGATGTGCATTTCTCTTATTATTAGTGCTTTTATTTACAATTCTTTTGAGAACTGCTTACACACACACACACACACACACATACACTGCATATATATGCACTGATGACACCTACTGGGAGTGACTTGTGGCCCAATAACACGCATATGTTTATAGGAATGTAAGTATACATATGTACATACATACATTTTTTTTAGTTATCTATGTATTTTAGATACCCAAAACTTTGTTGTAATTATTTTCCCCATTCATTCAACCACTTGGCTTCATCTTATTTTCATTTATTTTATTTGTTTAAAAGTTTTACAATTTCATAGAATTAAAATGATTTTTTTAATCTTTTGTAATTGCTTGTCTTTTGTTAAGAATGTATCCTTATCCATAACTATGAAAGATATATAATCTGCTTCTCTACTAATATCTGATGGTATGAACTTTAATAGTTAGATTACATTTTCATTTTGATTTATTGTGAGATACAATGGAAGGTTTTAGTCTCAGCCTCATTTCCATCAGACTATGTACCAATTTTCTCAACAATTTTTATCAAATAAGGAAACTTTTAGGAGTTTGTTTCTTGAATATTGGTTATTATGAATTTCATTGTTTCTAATTCTTCCTAGTCTATATGATTTATTTACTTATCTATATTTTATACAATACCAGATGATTTTAAAGACTGCTACGTTATGATATAGTTTGTGGTCTGGAAGTGCTAGCTTCCTTTCATATGACTCCTCCTGCCCCTGCCCCCTTATTTCTTTTAATAGTCTAGATATTTTGCTTCTCCAATTGAATTTTATTATTTTTATCAACTTCTCTAAAGTATTTCTTTATTAGTTTGATTAACATAGCTTTAAAACTATAAAATATTAAAAGTATTGTCAATTTTATTAAAAAGTCATAGCCCAGTTATGAGCACTGAATATTCCTGCAGCTCTTTAAGTTGTTCTTTATTTCTTTAAAGGGTCTTTTTGTTCTTTCTCAAAGTTTTTGTTTATTGAAATTGTAACTTAACTATTACAATTGTAATTTAACTATTACATCTTGGAATTTCTTTTTTCTTAATAATAGCTTTTAATTTTTCCAAAATATATGCAAAGATTGTTTTCCAGCATTCACCTTTGTAAAAATTTTGTGTCCCAAATTTTTTTCCCTCCCTTCTCCCCTTCCCACACTCCTAGAGAGCAAACAATTAAAGGGACATTTTGAAATTGAATCTATACAATTATTCTGTTTGTTTTGGTGGTTGATTCCCCAATATTTCATGCAATTTTTTTGTTATTTTTTTAAATAACAGCTTTTTTATTTGTCAAAATACATGCAAAGATAATTTTCAACATTCACCCTTGCATAATTTTGTATTCTAAATTTCTCTCCCTCCGTCACCATCTCTCCCCTCTCCTAGAGAGCAAGTTATCAAATATAGGTCTCCTAAACATATTTCCACATTTATCATACTGCACAAGAAAAATAAAGCAAAAGGAGAAAAAGTGAGAAAGAAAAAAATAAGCAGACAACTATGTTGTGATCTACATTCATTCCCCATAATCCTCTTTCTAGATGCAGATGGCTCTCATCCCAAGTCTATTGGAATTGGCCTGAATCACCTCATTGTTGAAAAGAACCATGTCCATCACAGTGGATCACCACATAATCTTCTTGTTGCTGTGTACAAAGTTCTCCCAGTTCTACTCAGTTCATATAAGTCTCTCCCAACTTTTCTGAAACAAGCCTGATAACTGTTTCTTATAGAACTATAATAATATTCCATAATATTCATATCCCATAATTTATTCAGCCATTCCAACTGAGGGGCATTAAATTAGTTTCTAGTTTCTTACCATTACAAAAAAATCTGCTACAAACATCTTTGCATATGTGAGTCCTTTTTCCTTTTCTATGATTTCTTTGGGATATGAATCCAGTAGAGACACTGCTGGTATGTGCCCTTTGGGCACAATTCCAAATTGCTCTCTAGAATGGTTGGATCAGTTCATAATCCCACAAATAATGTATTAGTGTCCCAGTTTTCACACATCCCCTTCAACATTCATTATTATCTTTTCCTGTCATCTTAGCCAATTTGAGAGGTATAGAGTAGTATCTCAGAGTGGTCTTAATTTTCATTTCTCTAATCAACAGTGATTTTAGAGCACTTTTTTTTATATGACTAGAAATGGCTTTAATTTCTTCATTTGAAAATCATCTATCCATATCCTTTGACCATTTATCAATTGGAGACTGCCTTGTATTCTTATAAATGTGTCAGTTCTCCAAATAGTTTAGAAATGACACCTTTATCAAAATCCTTAGATTCTGATAAAAAATTTTTCCCCCAGTTTTCTGCTTCCCTTCTAATCCTAGCAGCATTGGTTTTGTTTGTACAATATTTTAAATTTTAATATAATTAGAATTTTCCATTTTGCATTTTATAATGCTCTCTAGTTCTTCTTTCTTTGGCCATAAATTCCTTCCTTTTCCACAGATCTGAGTAGCAGATTATGCCTTGTTTTCCTAATTTGCATATATCATGAACCTATTTCAACCTTTTCTTGGTTAGATGTTAGGTGTTGGTCAATGCCTAGTTTCTGCCATATTAGTTTTCAGTTTTCCCAGGAATTTTTATCAAATAATGAGTTCTTATACCAGAAGCTGTAGCCTTTGGGTTTAATCAAACACTAGATTACTATAGTCACTGACTATTGTGTCTTGTGAATCTAATCTATTCCAGTGATCCACTACTCTATTTCAAAACCAAATGGTTTTGATGACCACTGCTTTATAATATACTTTTAGATCTGATACAGCAAGGCCACCTTCATTTGCATTTTTTTCTTTAATTTCTTTGAAATTCTTGACCTTTTCTTCTTCCAAATGAATTTTGTTATCATTTTTTCTAGTTCTCTAAAGTAATTTCTTGGCAGTTTGACATGACACTGAATAAATAGATTAATTTAGGTAGAACTGTCCCTTTTATTAATTAGCTCAGCCTACTTGATATCCTTCAAATTGTTTAGATCTAACTTTATTTGTGTGAATTTTTTAGTTATTTTGAATGGCTTTTGTTTTCTATTAATACTGCTTGCATTTTATTATTATTTTGTAGTATTACTATTGATTTTTGAGGGCTTACTTTCTGGAAGCTATTAGTTATCTCAATTAGTATAACTGCTGATTCTTTAGGAGAAAATAAACTAGACCCCCATGTCACCAAAGGGTAGTTTTATATCATCTTTATGTGTTTTTATGCCTTTAACTTTTCTTTCTTGTCTTACTGTGATTAATGCCATTTCTAGTACAATATCAAATAATAGTAAATAATCCACAAAGAAGTGGGGTGAAGTACAAAGTTAAGTTTTGCACTTGTTTCCATAGAATGACAGGGTAAGAGCAGGGATGGGGGTGTTGGCAGAAACCAAAACAGTAGCAAAGAAATTGGTGAACTAAAAATGACAAAGCTGTGGGAATGGTTATGTGGGCCTGCCTGAGGCTAGGAGCTGTCGGGGCTTAGCTGCTGAGTAGACATTGGTATACATTCTATATTAGCAGCCTCTTCAGGCTGTTACCTTGGTAAGACTTCTTGGTGGCTCGGCCTTTGAGAGAGCTGTGATTACTGTAGCTCTCAGGAATCTTTCTTATGCTGTAACATTTGTAGAGGCTGTGAGGACCAGAGACCAGGCCGAGTCTTTCAGCTCCCTGCTTATTATCAAGTCACTGCTTTTGTAAATTGGCAGTTGGTGGGGAAGTAGATACAATGCTGGACTTAGAATTAAGAATGCCTACCTTCAAACTGGGCCTTAGACACTTGCTAGTGTGAAACCCTGGGCAAGTTAGTTAACACTTGTCTGGCTCAGTTTACTCAACTGTAAAGTGGGGATAATAACACCTACTTCCCAGGGTGGTTGTGGGGGATATCAAATGAGATATTTGTAAAGCATTTTGTAAACCTTAAAGTGCTATATAAATGGTGGTGTGAAATGAGAAGAACCTTAGTGACTAAATCACTGTGGTCTATTGAGGCTCTAACAGTCTATGTTCCATAACCTTTTTTCTCTATTGAGGTCATCTCAGCTCTACCCCAATTTCTGTATATTCTGAGTGAGTCTTCTCCTGTGACCTTGGCCAAAGTCCCTTCTCTGGAGTTTGTTTCTTTCTCTATTAAATCAAAGAGTTGAAAGTGATGATTTCCCAAGTTCTTTCCAACTGTACAATTACACACTATGATCATTTTGTTTTGGTGGGGGGAGAGGAGAGAAGCTGGCAATCTTTATGTAAAAGTGTGGGACCAGGATTTCCCAACATGGAGAATGCATCTCCAAAGCCAGAAATAAAATGTGTAGGTCCATTCTATTAATGCTTTTAATGAAAGCTGCATCTCTTAATGATAGGTTGGTTATATTAATTTCAGTTTAAAAAATTTAACATATATATGTCACATTTATATGTCTCATGATGAGTGAGACCAGTATAATTACTAACATCTTCAACTGAAACAAGTTTGTCATATAGAGTAGACAGATAAATAAGATGGTTGAGCAGAAGATAATGAATCAGTTTATTTACTCAACATTACTACCCTTTGATGGAAGGAAAATTTTTGGAAACTTCCTAATGATTCTTGTTCTGTCACAAGCCTGTCAAATGGTGAAAAATGTGATGTGCCATTAAGGAGATTTTTGCTTTTTGTATGTTTGAAGACATTGTGAATGATAATGAGCTCCAGATAATGTATCACTGTCAGATCTTAGCCAAACAAGAGCTTTTAATCCACAAAGGCTTAAATTTAGCTTTACTGAACATACTTGTGCCTAGAACAAGTAATGCAAAATTATGTTAAGAATTATGTCTTGTCCCTTCTCTAAAAGTTAATAAACCTTTGGAGAATGTTCTTTGCTGTTCTCTTTTATGTAGTTAGGACATAACTATTAACAATGATCTGTGCCTCTTGCTAAATCTGACCTATTCAATAAACACTGAATAGCTAATCATTTACTGTTTTGACAATAATATGGTCTTTCACCAAACCTGCAGAAGTGCAGAAAACATATTTTGGAATAAAAAATTATTTAATGTTTTTGAAAAAGGACCAACAGAACCAAATTATCACTGATTTTTGTGCAAATAATTCTACTAAAAACCAAAGTGCCAAATGAAGACGAAAAATCTAAACTTAACCTGTATTTAAACTTTTAATCTGAATAAGGGAAGAAACATAATGTCAGGAATGATACTATGAGTCCTAGAGAAGAGAAAAAAATGACAACTGACTTAAAAGATGAAGGTCAATAATAATCATGATCATCACTAATAATCAGAATAGAATCTTTAGCTTTCAAAATTTTCTTTAAAATTTCAGATTAGAATAAGACCTCTCAACTACACCAAAATATTTTTCTCTTTTGTTTTAGGTAAAAATGCAAAGTAATGAAGCATTCTTTCTGAAGAACAAACAAACAAACAAAAAAACCAAACTTTTAACTATCTATCCAATATGCAGAATATTCTATTAAGTGATAGACAGGTACTGGAACTGTAATTTCATTGTGAAAAAACTCCCATGACCAACGAAAGTCAACAACTTCTCTACCAATAAAAGTTGCTTTGAGTACTGAGAAATTTACTTGACTTGTTCAGTCACACAGTCAGTATGTCTCAGAGGTCAGACTTAAAACAGAGGTATTTCTGACATCAAGGCCAATTCTCTGTCTGTTACAATATATTACATCTTAAGCTATGTATATAGTAAAAAATGATTTTTCTGCACATATCTATTGGATTTTTTTTTCACTTCAGGAAAAAAATAATAACTACCTGAATGAAGGAAATTAGGGTTTAAGATTCATTAAGAAAAATCTACTTTTCAGGCATTGTGAGGTAATCATCCCAAATGGTCTTATCAGACTTGATCTAGAATACTGTGCTTAATTGTAAGCACTCTTTTTAAAGAATGATGTGGGTAACCTGCAATATGTCTGGAGTAAGGCAACCAGAAGGAGTGAACCAAAGACTGGTTAAAGGAACTGGGTATTCTTAGCTTGGAGAAGAAAAAACTCGGGAAACACATGATAAGTGTCTCTACGTATGTAAGATGGCTGTCAAGTAGAGTAACAATTAGATTTATTTTGTTGGGCTACAAGGAAAGAGCCACAAGCCAAGGGAGAAGGTGAAAAGAGGAGAAGAATGTGGGCTTGATGGCAAGAAAGACTAACCTTCACAATCGTGCAAAGTATTCATGTGGCTGGATATTCACTTGCACAGTTTTATAATGGGGATTCATTGAGTGTATAATTTTGACTAGATGACTCAGGTCCCTGCCAGCTCTCAAATGAAATGATTCTTGGATTATTATTTCCTCTAGGTTATAATATTCTTATTAATCATCAATAAACAGGAGAATCATCATGACAGAAGATAAAAAGAACCAGTCTCAAGGACATATAATGGCTGTGTGACCCTGGACAAATCCCTTAGGTTCTCAGTACTCCAGGCAGCTCTCTAAGACTACAGTTTTAGAGAAGCTGGCTATGTATTTTGAGAGGAGTATGCTCACCCAGAAACTCTCTTGGGCAGCATGATGAAGTCTGGGGAATCCTTTCCATGAACGTTCAAAGACTTTGTAAAATTAGGTTAAGAATTCCTGTTCAATTCCAGTTATTTTTGCACATGTGTGTCTCACAGGACCAATTGCCCCTAACTCTCCCCCTACCTTAGGAAAAAAAAAATGGTGTTTTAGAAATAATAAACCAGAGGATATAAAATTGTATATAAAATTTTAACATTAAATTCCTCAAGCAATTTTTGATGAAAACATGCAAGAAGGAAAAAAAAGGCTTCTGAATTTAATATAGATATTTATAGTTGCCCTCAAAGCATTATTTGTATTAGGCCTATTAAATAGTAAGAGCTTGAATTTAAAGTGCATCTGATTTCCTTATAGCATCTTTCTGTCATTAGAGCTAAAATTCTTTCAAAAATTCTATTATAGATCTTGTCTTACTAAGTTTTTAACATCTTAGCTGTTTGAAATTATAATACAAAAGCTAAAACTTGACTTATATTGTCAGCTACTTGTTTTGAAGTTATAAATCATACCTGTTATTTAAAAGACTTTGCTTCATTCTCTTTTAGAAAGGAAAGAAAAAAATTCATAAATGAGATATAGTACTTCATGCTTCTTTATTAAAGAGTTGTAAAGGACAAAGATCTCACCTTTGTTTAGAAGCACAGAACTCTTACATATGTTATTTTGGTAACCAGAATATCCTTTATGTATTGTACATGCATAATTCTCACATTCGTATTTCACAGATCAAAAAAAAATCATAGAAGGGACCTTGAAGCTTTTAAATCTAAGCCTTTAATTTTGTAGACTTTCTGAGGTATAGAGAATTTAAGTGGCTTACCTAGGTTTATACATTTCCTAAGGTCTCTGAGGGAGAATCCTGACTCCATGAACACTGCCCTCTCCTCTACACTATGCTTACTGTTCATTTGCTTCTGAGTCCACAAAGAGAACCATAGTTAATATTTCGCCCCCCTAACACACATATCACATATGCTCAGATTCACTGGAGAAAATTATCTTTGCCTAAAATTATGGGGTCTAAAAACTGTGAATATGTAGAAATTATCACTATAATACTGTATAATTACACTGTTTAGACTACACAAAGATTCTATGAATATAAAGTACTTTTATAGAATTAGTTAAAAATCTAAAACACCTGTGATTTAGGAGAATACCAAACACTATCATCTCCATTATAAGGACAGGGAAAATACAAAGAGGAGGAATGATTTACAGGAGCACAGACCAAACTAATGATTACAGCTGAGACAAAAAGCGTTTAAGCCTTTTAATCTTATTTTTCTACAATTTGAAACAGTGATTTGGAATAACCAGGAAATAAAAAACATATACAATATCTCTTGCTGCTTTTCCTCCTCCTTTATGCTTTCAAAAATATAATTTGACCTTGGCATCCAACATATTTGAGCAATATGAATAGTAAAATTAAGTGATGGTCTCTCTACTCACTCCTGAAAATATGCTGACTTCTTTCAAACTAAGTACTCTGGGAAATAAAGTGAAGACTCTTCTTTATAAGCCATAAGTAAATAATACTGACATCAATTTCACATGTATCCTAAATAGCAATAATACAAGTTCAATATATTCTGAATGCATTTATAGCACTAACTTTAAGTGAGAATAAATGTAATGTGTTGGCTAATTTGTAGAAATCTTATCTTCTAAGAAATGTCATCAATTTATGTGATATAGATGAGGGCTTTAGTATCTGGAATTGGGATGAAGTTGGAAGATAATGCAAAATAATTTGTAAACAGACTGTTGCCTACTCCCACCAGAATGGCATGTCTTTAGCTCAAAAGTTCAGATGCCCTGTGTTTATCTGTACCAGGGAAAGGGGAAGCTATGGAAAAAAGTAAGCATTAAATAAACAAGAACACAGCAGCCCAGCAGTGATGCTAAGTTGCCAAAGGAACCAGAATGAAGTCATCAGAGTGAACAACAATATTTCGAGAGTCTTAAACCATATTTCTAGAGTCTTAAACCATATTTCTTAGACAGCAAATATTCACATTTCAGGAGAAACAACCACTGAGGTGTTCTGATTCAACATAAACAGAAGTATCAGTGTTTTCTGTCAGCAAATCTAGAATGAGGGATAAGTGATTTT
The DNA here is from genome assembly GCA_023553655.1 of Myrmecobius fasciatus. Classification (NCBI taxonomy): domain Eukaryota; kingdom Metazoa; phylum Chordata; class Mammalia; order Dasyuromorphia; family Myrmecobiidae; genus Myrmecobius; species Myrmecobius fasciatus. Next base: position 22,932 of record JAJPUD010000658.1, read on the forward strand.
TATTCTGCTTTTCTTTTCTGACAAATGAGAACTAATCCATGCCTGGGGCTCTCTTAAGCAGAGATTCATAAAATGATGCCACTGGGTCACAGCTCCACAGTAAATGTTCACATAAGAGTCTGATGAGGTCACCGCTGAATTTCTTATCTGTAAAGTTAAGGAGTACTGGGGTTATATCTTCTTAAAAGTACCTTTCAGCTCTAAATATGGTGAACATAACTTATAAATAAATAAGTGATATACTGAATACATGACCTTATATCTGAGACCCTAAGCCACCAGTGTCCCAGAAAATGAAGACTAAGTTGCCTATTGTTATTTTCCTTTCTTTACAGGGAATTCAATGAAACTATGTATATCCAAAAGATATGATCTATACCTAATGGACTATAAAGTCACACATATCTTCTTTTTTTCTTGGTGCTGAGGCAATTGACTTGCCCAGGGTCACACAGCCAAGAAATAGTAAGTATCTGAGGCCATATTTGAACTCAGATACTCCTGACTTCAAAGCTGTCATGTACATCTTTTGATCTAACAATACTACTATTAGGCATGAATACTAAAAGAGACCCAAAAAAGGGGATAGGTGGAGAAGGTCGTATATGTACAAAAATATTCAGAGCAGCTCTCTTCTCAGGGTAAAGAATTGGAAATTGAAGGGATGCCCACCCATTGGCGAATGGCTGAATAAATTGTGGTGTATAATTCTCCTGGAATATTGTTGTTCTTTGGGAAGTGATGAGCAGGATATCTGGAAGAAAAAACCCCTGCAAAGTCCTCCGTGAACTCAAGCAAAGTGAAATGTACTGCATACAAAGTAATAGCAATGTTTTGGGATGACCAGCTGTAAATAACTTTGTGATCCACAAACTACTCTGAAGGACTTATAATGATAAATCCTATCCATACCCAGAAAAGAAACTGATTGTGTCTAAATACTAATTGAATCATGCTCTATTTTTTTTAACTTTATTTGCCTTGAGGATTTTTTTTTTAAATTAAGGTGGGAGATGCTTGTTTTTCACAGTATGGCTTTTATGGAAAACTTGCATAAATTCACATGTAATTTCTTAATGGGGGATGGGGGTGGGAAAAAGAGAGAATCTGTAGTTTAAAAAAACAAATGTAAAAAAATTGTTTTAAATGTTAACTGGGGGGAATATTAAATAAATACATATGAATAATATGGGTAAAGAAACTATAAATGTAAATTTTATGTACATATATTCATGTATTTGTGTATTACGTATACTTGTACACATACTTGCACATGAACATTCTATATAGCAACTATTTGCATCAATTTTAGGTAGTCTAGGAACATTACATATTTTTGTTCTTTAGGCTGAGAGAATTAGCAAGTCAGTATGAGAAGCATATATACTCTATCACTTGCTAGTTCAGGCCTTCACCACTTCTTTCCAAGCTACTGCAATAATTTGATTCCTAATTATTCTCCCTGCCTCTAGTCTTTCATTTGATATATCCTCCATTCAGCTTCCAAGAAGCTTTAGTGGTCTCCTAGTGTCCCTAGCCTAATATGCAAATTCTTCTATTTGATTTTGAAAGCCCTTCTCAATCAGTTTCTAATAGATCTTTCTGAATTTCTTTCCCATCACTACTGTCATTCTAGCCATTGTCAAGTCAATTCAAAAAAAAATGACTGTTATGTGCCAAGCACTGTGCTCAATGCTGGGGCAACAAAGCAAGGAAAACCTTTCCTTCCTTCAAGGACCTCATAGCATAATGGTGGGTCAGGGAGGAGGAGAGAGGGAGGGAGGAGGAGAGAGGGAGGGAGGAGGGGTTTGACAAAAAGTTGCAAACAACTATGTATAAACTAAAATACAGGATAACCTGAAGATAATCTTAGAGGGAAACACAAACACTAAAGATCAGAGATTATAGTTGCCATTAAAAAAAAGCCTAAACTGTTCTTTCTCATATATCCATGACATATCTTTGCATAGACTAGCAGAATATTCTCATTATCAAAGCCTACTCTTAGAATCCCTAGCTTCCATTATCAACTCATTTTCCCCTCCTACATGAGGTATTTCCTGATATGATACAAGACACCCCAAATCACTTTGTATTTACTTTGTATATTTTCCACTTATTTATGTACATGTTGCTTCTTCTCAGTAAAAGATAAGCTTCTTTGGAGCAGGAATTTTTTCATTTTTTGATTTGTATATTCAGTGCTTAGCACAATACCTGGCAACTAGTGGGTATTTAATAAGTATTAGATGAACAAAACTGAAGGTAATTGTCAGTTATGAGAATAATAATTAGTACATAGTAGTGGTAGGTTTTTGCAATTCCTTTTTTTAATCCAATTATTTCCTATAAAGTTTTATCCATTCTGCTTTTCCATAGCAAAATATTTTTGTGTTATATAATGTTGAAAAAGACATTTGCTGTGCTTCAGCTGTGAAACCTAAGTCAGGCTGACGTCAGTCACACATTCTTACAATTTATGTAAATTTCAAATGGAATAACCACAGGAAAATATTAAAATAAACCCAAAATAAACATAACTCCAACCTTGGTTATTTTTTGTTATTTACATGCATTATATGTTACAATTTTACCCAACTGATTACTTATAACCATTCTAACTAATAACTAATTCTCCCAATCTGTGAAAGTTGAATTCATTAAATTCTCCTAAGGCAGTGAAAGAATACCGAGTCCTTATTTATCTCCTAGCCTTCTTGAACACCCCATGACTGAAGCAGATTTCAAACAAATACATATAGTAATGTAATATAGTACTTTATATCAATGCAGAATCATGGAATTTTTATAGCTGGAAGATTACCTAGGTGTACTCTTACTGTTTAGAAATATGAAACTGACATGGGAGAGCAACTTGTCATATAAGTAAAGAAGAGAATCATCTTTTAAATGAGTAGCCCAGCCTCCTGGGGATATGATCAATCTGATGGAGGATAAGAAGATGAGCTGTTCTGTGATACCCAAACATAAGAGCTTGCCTCCTACCACTCACACCTGCCCTTCATCTATTAAAGTCCAATATACACCATCCCCGATGCAGTAGTTATACAAACACCAAACTTACATGACATTATTAATAGAAACTGACACTTAGGCAGCTAAATGGTGCAGTGGGCAAAGTGCTTACCTTGAGTCAAGAAGACCTGAGTTCAAATCTGGCCTGACCCAGACATACTAGCTTACGCTTATTAGCTGTATAAATTTGAACAAGTCACTTAACTTCTGTAGGGCTCAGGTTCCTCATCCTTAAAATGGAAGGGTTGGATCTGATGGTTTCTAATATCCCTTTTAGCTCTAAATCTATTATCCTATGAATTCTGTCATTGCTTCTGGAAAGAATGGGTCAGTCTGGTCTCCTAAGGCTCTATTCCACCCTCTCTGTAACTTTCCAAACTAATATTCTCCTCCTGGCAATAGTCCCTTACTATCCCAATGTTTCTGGCCAATGTGAACATCAAATTTTCGAGCAGAAGAGTAGCATGATTAAATTTTTGTGTAACAAAGATCAGTCAGAGAATAACAATGGCTGACACTGATATGGTGCTTTAGTGCTTGTGGGGTACTTTAATACAGCATCTCATATAATCCTCACAATTGTGCTATTTCAGATGAGGAAATTAAGGTTCCTAGAGATGAAATGACTTGCCCATATTCAGATTCTTTCTAAACAATAGTAGTGAGATTGAACAGAGATCATCCTGATCTCAGTACTCTTATCTACTACCCCATGCTGTTCAGATAAATGAAAGATAAACTTACTCCATCTACTACCCCATGCTGCCAAGATAAATGAAAGATAAACTAGAGAGAACATGGAATAGAGATGGTGAAGACCTGATACAAGTTGATTGCAGGCAAGTAGTTAAGTAGAACCTATAAAGGTAGTGGTTGTGAAGATTCAGAGGAATGGAAAGATCAAGAAAATTTGGCACAAGTAGAATCGAGGCCAGAGGCCATATCATTGAGTCAAAGAACATGTGGTGGAGAATAGGGTTAAGAAGCCCAGAAAGTGAGGGAACCTACATTAGGAAGGGCTATTGATGCTAAAAATGATTTTGTATTTGATGCTGGAAGCAACAGGAAGACATTGGAGTTTCAGATGAATTATTGTAATTGAGTCATTCAATGAGAAAGAAGAGCCAGAAATACCATAATTAAGTTCTTCCAACATGGGAGACCAAGTGATGTTAATGACGAAAGAGTATATTTCGAAAGAGTAAAAAACATGTCAGAAGGTTTAAATGGAAACTGTGGACAAGATGATTTGGAAGTGCTGATTGTAGGCAAGTAGAAAGTCCAGCTCTCAGCTGCAGAAATACAAACTAGAGTTTAAAGAAGTTAAGTCTGTGGAGAAAAAGTTTTTGAATTATCTACATAGAGGAAGCAGAATTATGGGAATGAATGAATCTGGCAAGGAAAACCATTTAGAGAAAAAGGAAAGGGCTGAAGATATGAGTTTGAGGAACACATGGAGAGGTTAAGAGAATGGAGTAAAAGACACCAAGACGAACTAGTTAGAAATGTAGAAAGAAAACCAGAAAAGTGGGATATCTAAGAAACCAAAGAGTCTTCAGAAACACTGATTGGTAAAGTGGCAAATAGAAAAGGTCAGAGAGGATATGAATTGAAAAAAAGGTTACTGGGTTTTACCACACTGATGAGTTTTCAGAAGGAAGTTGAGGGTCTGTGAAGAAGAGAAAGAAGGACCCACAAAAGAAGTGAGTGAAGAATGAGGAAAGAAACATCAAGATATAGATGATATTTTTGAGGGAAGTGGATGGTAGCTGGATGAAATGGATGATCAGGGGAAATCAAAATAATGGAAAAAGAAAAGCTTTTTAACTTTTGCTTCCTTTTGACTGAAAATTGGATTATTCTGGAAACTTCAAAAACTCAAATGACTTAAAGAGTAGTATTTGGTAAATAAAATTTAAATGTACTTTGAAGGTTCTCTCATGACCTAAGTTGTTAATGCAAATTCCCAATGTACCTAACAATGGTATTTTCTAAGAGAGGTTTATATACTAAGAAAGTCTATTCTATTCTATTCCTCCTGTTTAATTATACCCCCAACTCATTCATTTATGATTCACAAATGCACAGCAGAATTCATATAAAAGGGATTCTTCATTCACCTGGATTTTCCTGTATGAATGGTAAATTGTATTTAATAATCCCAAACATTTCCTAGAAACACAGTCATCATTATACAGCAGCATTCTATCAGTGTTATATGACTTTGCAACATCTTACCTACTCCCCTTTCTCATCTTTGATAGTCCACTATTCTGGTGCAGGTCTTGATCACCCATACCTAAGTGATTATAATAGCCTATTGGAAGGACATTCACTTACTAAAGTGATTTTTCTAAAGAACATCAAGTCTGACCATGACAATTGCCAATTCAAACTAATTACAATGTCTTCATATTGCTTCTAGGATCAAATAAAAACCCTATTGCATTCATAGCCCTTCCTAATCTAAATTCCCTCCCTTTCCAGCCTTCTTCTATCTTATTCTTCACCACATACTGTTTGAACCAGTGATACTGGCCTTGCTATTCCATATACAAGAAATTCCACCTCCCAATCCCTGGCATTTTCTTTGGCTGTTCCTTTGTCTGGAATGATCTGTCTCCTTAACCATGCCTACTGACTTCCCTGGCTTCCTTTAAGTCCCAAGTGAAGTTTCACATTTGGGATTTCATCTCACCACCAGTTTATTAGCAATATGGGGTAGTAGGTAGAGTGGAATCAAGACATTTTTGTTCAGATCTCACCTGTGACATAGTCGGAGTCTGACCATAGTAAAGGAAAGCATTTACTCTCTAAGAGCCAGAGTTCTTTCATCTGAAAATAATACCCACAATACCTATGACAATTAATGAGTATTAAATTGGGTGATATATTAAAGTGCTCTACAAATGCTATATCAATGTAAGCTATTGTTATTCTTTGACTAGCCTTTTTTAAACATAAATCCAGGGATGTCATTCCTCCTCTGCTCAAAAATTTGGTGGCTCCTTATGGCTTACCAAATAAAAATTTTTTCCCTTGTCTGACGTTCAAGTCATTCCATAGTTTGACAGCATCCTTTCTTTCCAGCCATATTTTCATGAGACTTCCTTGCCTAAACACTAAACTTCTGCTAAACTAGATACTTTGTTGGGAATTGAACATTCCCCAACCCCTCTTAACTTTCTTACCTTCACTCCATCAATTATTCCTAATTATCCTATAATTTTTTTGCACATGTTTGCTTGTTCCCTTCCTAAGATTATGAACCTCAAGGGCAGAGATTATTTTTCATCTTTTTTTCCCCCCCAGTGCTTAGCATAGTGCCTGGCATATAATAGGTGCTTAATAAATGTTTACTGACAGACTGACTGCTTGAATGTCCTGGAATACCAAACAAAGTATCACTCAACTGGCAATCACATGATGAATGAATAAGCTGCAAGATGTAAAAAATAAAGAATAAGATTAAAGGATAACATTAGAGAGGTATAATTAAAAGAAGATGGGTTGATAACTTGGTAAGAATAAGAGAAAATCTGTACTTGGACCATGTGGCACTTTAGTATCCATGCCCCATAAAAGAAGGAACACCACAATGTGACAGATTTCAGGAAGGATATTGGCAGGAATCATGCAAGAAGGATGTGCATAGACGAACTACGATCTTTATTACCAGAGGAGAGATCTACATAGATGAAATCAGATTCTTTTAAATATTGAGAGCTGATAGTCTAAAAAGTCTATTATTATTATTATTAATTTGAGCTGGGCCTATTGTCTCATAGGTATAGGAAATGCCTGATGGGAAGATTCATGAATGTAGATTGGTACCTGTTTTGCAATTTAAGTTTTCCAATTTTTCTGGGGCATTGAGAATTTATATACCCAGAATGTTAGAGGCCGGACTTAAATCTAGTTCTTCCTGAGTTTGAGGCTTGCTTTTTAGCACTATGCATATGTCTCTCACACCATCATTTCTGCTATGAAAGAAATTCAAAGCCTTTGTCAATTTCTGTAAGTTGAAGGGAGAAGGGGAAAAGAATAATGTATATGCTAGGCACTGTGTTTAGCACTTTACAAATATTCTCTCATTTGATCTTCACAACAGCCTACAAGGTAGGTGTTATTACTATCCCCATTTTACAGTTGAGGAAAATAAGGCAAAAAGAGCTTAAATGATGTGCCCAGGATTACACAGCTAGTCTCAGTTCAGATTTGAATTCAGGTCTTCTTGTCTCCAGGTCTAGGAATCTATCCACTTTGTCACCTAGCTGCCTCAGTAACAGTAGTCTCATAGAGTACTATCTATTATTGTTGTTGTTATTACCTAATTAGTTTCCCTGACACCAATCTCTCCCTTCCAAGTGATTCTTTACAACATTGCTTGCATGCATCTTCTTCTATTCATTATTTCCCATTCATATTTAAACATTTCCAGAACTTTCCCATTACTTATAAATAAAATCCAAATTCATTGGCTGACTTTCTAGGTGTTCCACAATTTAATATCATCTTAACTTTCTAACTAAATCTCCTAGAAATTCCCCTAAATGAGGGCTCCATTTCGTCATAGTCTACCCACTATAATCAAAATCTATTTCCTGGACTGACCAGCTAATGACCTTGAATCCTTTCCCTTTGCTATGGGCTAAAGGTAGTATTCTAAGTAAATAGCGTTATAAGAGAAGATGGAGGCCTACTGGAAAGAAGAATAAGATTTTGATAAGTTTTTGCTTGATATGCACATCAACCTGGGTGCTTGTACGGGAATTGAATATTTCGCTTTTTGGAGATGTTTTTAAGTGTTACCCTGTTGAGTTCAGACAAGCCATATTAATGTCAAAAGTGGGATAATCATAAAGCCTTTGAAGTTCCTAATTTTACCCTGGGCAGAGCCTTTAAAAAGTCTATAACCACCTGACATATAAGGTCTCTGAGCAGGATTTTGGTGGAAGACCATATATTTTGTCAACATTTCCTGGAAATATCTGTAGCATATGTTTTCAAATCCCAGTTCTGATACATACTAACATTATGATCCTGGGCAAGTCAACTAACTTCTCAATGCAATTCAAAGCAAGACTATAAGTTTTAAATGTGTATTAGACTAGGGAGTTGCCACACCAGAGGTTCTACATTGGTTTAGATAGAGGTGGTTATGGATGAAAGTTGGAAATATGCAGGACACAGTGCTAGATACATTTCAATGTCAAAATGAAAAACTGCCCCTGCCCTCAAGTAGCTTATAATCTGCTGGGGAGATATAACATATAAACAGTTAAGTATACAGAAGGTTATCTGAATTGTAGAGTAGTTGCATTGGTAGAAGTTTCCTTACCACCAAAGATATCACAGGTTCAATGCTGTCCCTCCATCCCCAAGAACACATTCATTCTCATTCTCATTCTCTCCCTCTCCCCCCCCCACATATCTGTAAGCTTTTTTTGAGTGCAAATGGTAGCAAAAATTGTGGGAAATCACTTCAATTAAGTAGAAAAGGTAATAGGGTGATAACTGGTAATAGGGAAAAAACAAAGAAAACAAATCTTAACTCAGTGAAATTTATTTTCATGTTATTCCTGCAGGAAATCATCCATACAGGATGTAGTGTTGTAATGAGCTTGTAGAGAGACTAAAAGTTTTTCTCAGTAAGACCAGAAGAGGACAGAATTGGTTAGGATATAAAGGAGTTCTGAAACCAGATGATTCCATATCTAACATTCATAAACAAACACAAGCAGAAAACCAGAGCTACACAAAGGGCTTAAAAGTTTGCTTTGTTCTAGTGTAGAGCTTGACAAAGCTCTAGTTTTGCCCTATTTCATCATCTAGGTGCTTCTTTTTTATTTCAACAGATGTTGAAAACTGCAGCAGGCCACTGTGAAGATTCCAATGATGGACTCTTGCTGTCGAATTTCTAAATGGCCCTGCTCTTTTCATGGCCAGCAGTGAATTTAATGTGCAGTTAGTCACAGTGATAGAGCACAGGCTTCAATATTCTCATCACATTGAATACTCTCTTGAGGCTGGTACTAAAAGGAGGTAGTCACATTAGTGTCAGCGAATTATACTAAAGGCTTCTGGGTTTGTCTGTTGGCTTTAAAAAAAAAAAAAAAAAAAGGACCCTGGTATTTCTATGCTTATTGAGTTCTTTCAGATAGAGACACTTCCATTTCAGAGAATAGTAGGAGATAAAAAAAATCATCAGTTTCTGTATCAAAATTTTCGAGACTGACAGTTTGAATCGTATAGCAGTATATCTTTTATTACTTCATCTCACAGCTTCAGATGGCATGCTGAGTTTAATTGAACCAATATACACATTCTACAGGTATTCTGTTGAGTGGAAATGTTTTAGACAATTTCTGGATGACACAGAAGTAAAATACCTGGATATTGGATTCTTGCTTGTGCTTATGTCTTGCCTACTTCTGTCTGTTAAATAAATTAGGCTTTGCTTCCTAAGACAAGTCAGATAGCCCAGGGTCCAGAAAAGTAAAAGGAAGTATCTGTAAATCACCAGCAATTAGAATAAGATAGATGGATCTAATTCATATCTTTAGCTACATATCTTGAAAAGAGTCTGTTTTGTTGGTACCAACATAGTTGGTAACCACAAAGGTTAGTCAAGAAAGGGACCAAGAAAAAAACACAAGAAAGCTATGGAATTTCCTTCCAGCAAAGATATCTCCATCTGATTCTCTAGGAGAATTCTTTTGGTGACTTGCAGGGCATTGTGCTTATGGTTCTAGTTGTGATATATAATACTCACATTTTTTTTTCAATTGAATAAACATTTATTTGTAAAGTTTAAAGTACCAAATGCATATATGCTAATTAGCATATAATGCTAATAATAATGGTTAATATGTATATAACACTATTACCTCATTTGATTCTCACAACAATGTAGGTGCTATTGTAATTCCCATTTTTACAGTTGAGGATATGGAGACAGACAGAAATAAAAGTAACTTGCCCATCTGGGATCAATAACTACTAAGTGATGGAGGCTGGATTTGAACTCAGTTCTTCCTGACTATCAATTGTATCACTGTGTTGCCTGATTTATCTGTCTATCTATCTCTTTGTGTATCTGAACAGATGGGTAATTTTCTTAGTGTAGGGCGGGATTGGGGAACTTTTTTGTGCCATAGGCTATTTATTATAGGCCATATAAAATTATCAACTTATAAACTCAAGCAGTAGGAGGTTGTTATATCTAGCTTTTAGTTCATTGTCGCCTGTGATTGTCTTGGCAGTGTGAGACCAAATGACTTTATGGTCCTTATACGACCCATGGCCTGGATATTCCTTTGTTTTAGGGAGACCTGGTGAGGAGCTTCTTCTACCAGTATTTTTGTGACTATAATTAGAGTCTACTCTAAAACTTAGGAGACTTAGAGAGTTGCCTAAGAATGGAGAAGTTATGTCTCTTCCCTAGTATTACACAGTCAATATCTGTCAGGTGTCCTACTCTTGAAGTCTGCTCATCATGGAAACCCATGTCCCTCTATCTGGAGCTACCATTCTGTTATAGGTGCCCAGATTAGACTACCTTTATTCCTTTTCTGGCCCTGTTCTTGACCCTTTGTTCTTTTTTTTTTTATATATATATAAAGCTTTTTATTTACAAAACATATGAGTGACCTTTCAACATTGACCTTTGCAAAAACTTTTTTTTCCCCAAGCTTTTCCCCTCCTTCCCCCCAATTACTCACATGTTTTAAAGTGCAAATTGATCTCTGTCCTCAAGGAGAAAGTGAAAAGATCTGAGGATGCATTTCTACTCTCTAGGTTATCGAGAATTTTTTTTTTGAAAGAACAGAAATATAGGAAGAAAGAGACAAAAGAAGGAAAAGGTAGAAGAGAAGTGGAAATTAGATGGTAGATAAATGTCAAACAGGAGAAAAGGGGGAAAGAGAAGAACCACCAACTATTTGAATCTATATAGTAAGCATAATGATCTTTCTGAAGCAGTTGGTGAGTTGGACCATGTCTGAAAGCAGTACAATGTATGTTATTTGCCCTTCATTCTTTTTTGTTGTTGTTGTTGTTTTATTTTTGAGATAATTTGGGTTAAGTGGCTTGCCCAGGGTCACACAGCTAGGAAGCATTAAGTGTCTGAGTGTGGATTTGCACTCAAGTCCTCCTGAATTCAGGGCCAGCGCTCTATCCACCATGTCATCTAGCTGCATCTTGTCCTTCATTCTCAAAGAAAACCACAACATCAGGGAGGTGATGCCATGACATGCCAGTAAATTGGATTTAATTGAAGGAGGGTTAGGCAAGGTTCACCTGCCTCACTTTTCCCCCTAGAGCCATCTGGGCCTAACAGCTAGATATAAATCAAGACAACTAGAGATGATCCTGACCACAGATTATAATGATAACCTAAATTGCTCAGTTTCTCTTAAAATTAATTAGCCCAAGAAAAATAGCATAGATAATTCATTTTAATCCTAGACTATTACAATAGCCTCTTAATAGGTTTTCCTAATGCTATTCTGTTCTTCTCTCCTATTTATTCTGCACATGTACTTGAACAATTTCACTTGTACATAGATTTGGTTATATCACATGGTAGAAGTTTAACAAATGTTTATTGATGGGGGGAAAAAGATTCTTATGTTTTAAGAAATGGTGCTATAGATTTTACAGGTGTTACCAGATGGGCACATACTCAATAATGATCCAAGAGCAGGGTTGGAGACTCTACTGAGGAGTAATAAGTTAGTAGAAATCCACTATCTTCCTGGGGCATCTATAAAGAATTGACTGAAAGCTTTCTGAGAGAAGGCAACCCTTGATGGCCTTTTGAGGTGAATAACAGGCAGAGAAAGGATACCATCTGAAGGCATGTAGCAAGCACTGCTGCTTGCAGTATTTTTTCCTTGGAATTATTGTTTTGGAGATTTGCAACAACGTTTCTTGGAGTTTTCCTTGTGGAATCTCTTTCCGGAGATGATCGATAGATTCTTTTTTTTTTTTTTTTTTTGACCTTTGCAAAACTTTTTTTTTTTGTTCCAAGCTTTTCCCCTCCTTCCCCCCATCCCCCACCCCTAGATGACAGGTAATCTAATACATGCTAAATATGTTAAATTATATGACAAATCCAATATATGTATACATATCTATACAGTTATCTTACTGCACAAGAAACATCAGATCTAGAAAGAGAAGAAGAAAAAAACAACCTAAGAAGGAAAACAAAATGCATGGAAATATTCATAGAAAGCATTAAAATGCTGTGTTGTGGTCCACACTCAGTTCCTTCAGGCCTCTCTCTGGATGTATATGACTATCTTCATCGCTGAACAATAGGAACTGGTTTGAAACACATCATTGTTGAAGAGAACCATGACCACCAGAATTGATCATCGTATAGTCTTGTTGCTATGTATAATGTTCTCCTGGTTCTGCTCATTTCACAGCATCAGTTCATGCAAGTCTCTCCAGGCCTCTCTGAAATCATCAATGATTCTTTGAATGAGTATTTCCCCCTCTGTTTCCAGAATATTGGAGCAGTTTCGCTTAACGAACTCTTGTAGAATGTTATCCAGAATCTTTTTTTGGTCATGGTCTTCAGGTAGGCCAATAATTTTTAAATTGTCTCTTCTAGATCTCTTTCCATTTTTCCAATGAGTTATTTCATATTTTCTTCCATTTTTTCACTCTTTTCAGTTTGTTTGACTGATTCTTGCTGTCTCAGAAAGTCATTATCTCCTGTTTGCCCTGTTCTAGTTTTTAATATGTGATTTTCTTCAGTTAGCTTTTGTATCTCTTTTTTCCATTTGGTTAATTCTACTGTTTAAGGAGTTTTTTTTTTCAGAGAATTTTTTTCCTTTCTTTTTCAAGCTGTTGACTCTCTTGCATACCTCCCATTTCCTTTCTTATTTTTTCTTCTACCTCTCTTATTTGCCTTTTAAAGTTTTTTTATGAGCACTTCCAAGAAGCCTCTTTGGGCTTGAGACTAATTTATTTCACTCTTTGAGATTTCCTCTGTGGACATTCTGTCTTTGCCTCAGTTGGTGTGTTGTTCTGCCCTGTCACCACAGTAGCTTTCTATGGTCGAGGTGCTTTTCTGTTTCTTGCTCATTTTCTTTCCTTTTCTTTTAATATTTCCTGCTTTTTTTTTTCTTTTACTTTTATGGTTGAGTTCTGCTCCTGGGCTAAAGGAGGCGCTGTCCCAAGTTTCCAGTGCAGCTCTGAGCCTTGGCTTTGAGCACAGCGCCCCCTTGTGTCTTCAGGTTTAGCTTTGCCTGCTCTGTTCAGGAACAGCCTGTTTTCCCAGTTTCCCTTCTGAGCTGGGACTGGACGCTGCCCCCTGCTGTGTTCCTACACTGAGCCAGGACCGAGGGTCTCAGGTGCTGATGTCCTGTGACTGAGATCTTCTCACCAGCTTTCCCAGACTCTGAGCCGGGCTGAACACCCTTTTCACCCCAGTGAGACTGACATTTCTTTGAAGCTTTTTCAGTGTGTCCTGAATTGTAGAGTGATGTCATTCTGTCAGACTGTGTACAGAGGTCGGTTTCACCTGGTTTTCCAGGAAAACTGGGAGAGCTCCAGAAGCTTCCTGGCTTTACTCCGCCATCTTGGCTTCTTCCCTCTCCCTCCTCCCCCCCTCCCCCATTACAAGGATTGCTGAAGATTAAGATATTTAGGGCAAACTTTTCTTCTCCTCAAAGAAAAAAAAAGTAAAAATTGAAAATCTTGAGGTCTTAGGTATACTAGTTAAATAAGGCCAATATGGAAGCTGAATGGCTGGTTAAAACCAGGAAAATTTAGGATTTGGATATCTGAGTGTCTGCTTAAAACACAAGAATAGTGGATTCTTGGCAAGGAATGGAATACACCAATAATTGAGCCTGGTAAAAAATATAACTGCATGTAGTTTTTTCAGTCTAATTAAGGAGGCTTTAATTTGCAAATGAAAGAACAGACAGAAAACTGCCCACATAGATATGTCTAATAGCATTTTTGATACAAAAAGAACAAGAGACAGAACTAGTAATTCATGTAATATCATAGTAATATATAAGAGAGAGAACAATAAAACCTGTGACCTAAGATGTCTATAAGTAAATGTACAAAGTATATGTAAGTAAACAGCATGCCCTGGAGAATCAAAGGTAGGGAAGAAAATTTGACTTCATAACTATCACTGAGATGAAGTAGAATAGAACACCAAATAGAATTTGGACTGGAAGGCTTCATTTTACTCAAAAAAAAAAAAAAACCCAGAATATATAAGGGGGTATTCAAATTATGGTATATGAATGTTATGGAATATTATTGTTCTGTAAGAAACAACCAACAGGATGATTTCAGAGAGGCCTGGAGAGACTTGCATGAACTAAGTGAAATGAGTGAAATGAGCAGAACCAGGAGATCATTGTACTCGGCAACAAGATTATACTATGATCAATTCTGATGGACATGGTTCTCTTCAACAATGAGATGATTCAAACCAGTTCTAATTGTTCAGTGATGAAGAGAGCCATCTACATCCTGAGAGAGGCCTGTGGGAACTGAGTTTGGACCACAACATAGCATTTTTATGCTTTCTATTGATGTTTGCTTGCATTTTGTTTTCCTCCTTAGGCTTTTTTTCTTTCTAGATCCAATTTTTCTTGTGTAGCAAGATAACTGTATAAATTTGTATACACATATTGGATTTATCATATATTTTAACATACACAACATGTATTGGACTACCTGCCATCTAGGGGAGGGGGTGGGGAGGAGGGAAAAATTTGGAACAAAAAATTTTGCAAAAGTCAATGTTGAAAAATTACCCATGCATATGTATTATAAATAAAAAGCTTTAATAAAAAAAAATTAAGGAGGTTTTCAAACACTGAATATCAATTGGAGTGTCAACAATTTATTAAGCACTTGTTGAAGAAGTATAGGAAAACTATTCTGATAGTTTTCTAGACCCTTGTTCTCTCTTCCTTCAAGATGCCTTCCTTTTATATTTATTATATATGCATTTGTGTTCATCTCCATTGAAATATAAAGTTGTGATTAGGGATTGTTTCATTCATTTTACTTGTATTCCTAGCATTAATGTCTGGCACATTACTAAATGCTTGTTAATTTGTTGATCAAGCAAGATAAAGTAGTTGAAGTAGCAACAATAGAAACCTGTAGGACAAAGGGTCATTCTGTCATATAATTTGTGGACAGAAAAGAAGTACATTAGACATAGATTAATTTATATAATGGATTTTTTAGATATAAACTAATTTGTACCTCAGGTTTTAGGATAGTAAATTTCAGAGTTCAGAAAGCATAAATAGCAATGCCATCTTAAGCCCACCATCTGCCACTCATTGCCCTATGGGAAATGGACAATTTTAATTCTTTAGAAATTATGATATTCCATACTGAGTCTAAACAGATGGGCCTTTTTTGAGAGAGGTTTTGGAGTCATTAAAAGCACTGCATAATATGTCCCAAAGGTTCTATTGATTTTGTTAAAAATATGTGGCATAACATAGTTTTGTTTGTTCTTCCTAGCTGATAAATGGTAAATGATTTAGATTTAGGGAATTTGGGATTGGTATACAATTATCCCATGTTTGAACTAATTGAAGTTTGTTATAAGTGTTGTTTTTATAGTTATGATGATTTAGTCACATAATATACATACTACTGTAACAGCCTCAGCAATCAGAGGTATGAAGCTAGAAAATATGGATGCCAAAAGAGAAGGACACTGAAAAGGTACCCAGAATGTGTAGGAAAGTTCTGATTCTCTAAGTCTCATTTGCATGTGAGCTTCTAGAGAGCTAGAACTGTCTTATATTTTTGATTTGCATGCCTAATGCTTTAGCATAGTGACTTGCATATAAAAAGTGCTTACTAAATGCTTTTTCATTCTTTCATTTATTCAGCTTTAGGTGACTGCCCTCCAACCTATACTTTTCTGTGTGACTCTGAACAAGTCACTTAACTCCAATTGCCTTAACCAAAAGAGAGAGAGAGAGAGAGAGAGAGAGAGAGAGAGAGAGATTCTAAGAAGTGGAGGTGGGAAGGGATTACATTCCAGGCATTGAGGAAATTCTGAATAACACATAAAGATGAGAATGGGAATATTGTGTATGAAGTACAGCCTTAAAAGACAGTTTGGCTAGGCTGCAAAGTATGTAATAATGCATAATAAGTTGGACAGATATGTTGGAGTCAGGTTATGAAAGAGTTTAAACAACAAATAGTGGAATTTTATTTGATAGCAAGAGTAATTGGAAACCATTGGACCCCTTACTCTCTGTCTCTTTTCTCCTTTACTAATAATATCTTTGAGATATAAAGTCATTTTTTTCTTAGTTTTTTTGACATCCAAAAATGACAACAGACATTTCTAAACAACATCCAACAAAATATTTTATTTCTCTTTCAAAACTATGCATAACTTCTTCTGAACCCTAGTCTCTGTTCTCCAAAATGCCCTGAAATTTTTCTAAGTGTTTCTTATTACTAAGACAAGTGACCACTGGGTGTTATTTATGGTCAGACATCTGCTCTATTTTAAGAATCGTAAAAATAAAAAGGAAAGGGAATTTCATATGATGATTTTTGAAAGCAGAGACTTGTAGAAGGAAGTACAAAGAGCACAAAAAAGTTTTCCAAAATGCAAGTCAAAGGATAATTCTTATACAGTCTTCAGGTTATGCAGGAAGTAACAAAAATCTAAAGGGCAAGTTTCTGAAATGTTAGCCATGAAAAATGGAGCAAGGACTCCCTGAGGTGAAAGATTGTGCCATTACAGAGAATCTTATGTTCTTTCTTGGATAAAATTGGTTTTATCCAAAGAGTCTGAAGGTTTGAAATAGAAATCTGGACTTACAGAAATAGTTTTTCACTCAAGTATCCATTGTGCCTTACTGTGTGAAGTTTCCCCCAAAAAAGTAGGATTTGGGACTTGAAGGGACATCTGAAAGCACTTAAATTGAATCCACTCCTTTTATTGCATAGGAAACTATATCTCAGAAAGCTCAGTAACTGGCTCAAGGTCACACAGACTAAGTGAAAGAAGTGACATTCAAACCTACCTCCTCCAATTCCAGTTCTATTGGTTGTTTCCCTCTACCATACAATTCAATTAAATTCACTAAGAAGAAAATTTAGTAGGTGCTTATCATGTACAAGGCACTGTTAATCTGCTGGGGATAAATATGCCATGAGAAATGACATATTCATTCTTTTGTTTTGCTATTGTCTCCTATTGGGTTTACAATGAAGGTGAATAAAAAAGAAAAACATTAGAGTTATATAATTCAATTTCTGATTTCATAGTCTTCCATTATAAGCATTCTTCTGGTGAAAATTTTTACCAAAATAAATGGAGTATCTAAAGAACCAATTTTATCCAAGAAAGAACATAAGATTCTCTGTAATGGCACAATCGTTCACCTCAGGGAGTCCTTGCTCCATTCTTCATGGCAGAAATTTGCCCCATGTGTTTTATCTCTGTTGTAGCTCAGTACAGTTTTTTCTATGCTTAGTATCCACAGAAAAGCCATTATTTTCTTGTTTTTTGTAACATGCTTGTACCCTGAGCAATAAATTGTTATGTTGGGCTAAACTGGTCATGGTTCTTCTTACTATAGTCCCTATTTTGAGTTTAATAAATAGATAGTAATTTATTGCCCATCAGTAGCTATGATCAAGTGGAATGAAGTACTGGCTTTAAAAAGAAATGCAAATGAATTACTTTAGTGTGTTGTATGAGTTGTTTATTTTCCCATTTTTTAAATAAGGTCACTTGTGTTTATGTACTTGTCTTAAAAGCCTGAAAATGTTAGCACAGCAAAGTGAGTAGATCAATATTTCAAATTCCTCATGAGAGACAAATCATAGAGGTAGGCACAAACGATTGTGTAAGGTCACATTAAATATTCAGTTGCTCCTAATGTGTTATTAAAGAATCATTAAGGAACTACTTTAAAATACAAACAATATGAAAACATCAGTAAAGATCTTTTTTCCCACCCTGTGCCAGTGGCCTTGTATTTTGGGGATTATAAGGTGACTTATTCTTTTTTTAACAGAATGATCAGTAATAAATTTTGGTTTGTATTATTTAATTTGATGCTAGTTTCAAGGATCTTGCATTACAAATATTCTTTTGGTAAACGGCTTGCCAAAATGGGAACGCCTCCATTATAAATATATCATGTGTTCACAGACATTTTATTTTATTTTTTAAGGAGGTACCAAATATTAAGGAAACCATATCCTGCTTTGCACTGAACGAATCAATAAATTAATCATTACTTTTTCTTCATGGTTTCCCCCCCTCCTCCCCTTACAATATTACATGGAACATCCATAGATACAAATGTGCTGTCAGGAAAAATTAACAACATGATAATCCCCTATTACAATAAAAAAATTAAGAAGTGTGAATATTCTAAAGAAGAAAGTAGGTGAATTCTTATTTCACCTTTTTTTTTTTTTTTGCTTTTTGCTGAGGCAATTGGGGTTAAGTGACTTGCCCAGGGTCACACAGCTAGGAAGTGTCTGAGACCAGATTTGAACTCAGGTCCTCCTGACTTCAGGGCTGGTGCTCTAACCACTGCGCCACCTAGCTGCCCCCCTTTATTTCACCTTTTTTGACTGAACACATTTCTCATTTAACTAATGGAATTTGGAGGATTCGTCTGAATTCTCTCAGTGAAAGAGTGGATACTAATTAGAATAAGAAATCTGGGAAGACTTAGAAAATAATTCTTTCCAATAGAAAATAGCAAACATGAATCAAATCTAAATCAAAGATCTTTGTCTTAAAGGTCAAAAGAAGTATTCCTGAGGAACAATAGAGTTTGCTTAAATTTACACACACACACACACACACACACACACACACACACACACAGCCACTTTGGCAAACATACTCACCACAATGTCTTCAGGGAAAGTATCTCTACTGAAGGAGCCATCATCAAACACAACTTCATAAAAGGTTTGGGATGTCACCTCTATTACTCGGCAGCTATAATATCGTGTGTTCCGATGCTTTGAGATGACAGTCTGACCAACAGTGATTGCTTTTTCACAAGCTTTGGATCTCTTCCAAGGAGATAAAGAAACAGAGAAAGGAAAAGAGAATCTATCAATAAATCTTATTAAGCACTGTACAAGGCATTATGCAAAACATTAGGGAATAACAAAGACAAAAATTAAAACAGTCCCTATCAAGGAGTTTACATTTTGCCACATCATTTTTTAAAAAATTCATTTCTATGGTTGAGATGTTTTGAGATTTTTTTAGGACTGTTTCCCTATGTCCCCTTATCTTAAAGTGCTGTAGCTACTCAAAATCTCCCTTGTGATCAGTATGGAAGTTTTAACATACTCTGTTTCTTACCTGGGCTAGACTGTCCCTCCTTAGGCAGCCTAGTTACCCTAATTAGCCCTGTCACTCTTCCTAGGCATTCACTAAACTGGTTCAAGACAGCATAGCTACCCAATCACCATTAGCTCTACTGCAGTTTAGAATTCCAGAACTGAGCTGATCACCAGTGTTATGCTCCCCAATAATAGGAATTATAGTTGTGTGTTAGCATACGTCCAGAAGAAATTTTTTTTTTAAGTTATTCAATGGAGCTGGGTTAATAGGGTAGAGGATTCATGATCTCGTCTAAGAAAATTTTAATCTAGAATACTTTTATGTTGAAATTATTAATTAAAACAATAACAATTATTCTGGAGGTGATGCCTTATCACAACATGAAGGTAACCTTTGCCCCTCATGAACTCTTTATGTGTTTGAAATACAAGGCCTGAAAAGTCTTATTAAGATGGAATGACTGAATTTGTATACAAAGATCAACTTATCTAGGACCATTCTACTTAGAGGTGGAATAAATCATCACCCAGAGGACTGGCCTTAGCATCCAAAAAGATCTGCTGTGATATGGGAGGGCATGCACACTACTGAAGTTACAGAAAGCAAGAAAGAATACCTAGAAGATAGTTTAAAGCATGGAGTTTCTCCTCAGGATTAGCATTCCTAAGGCTGCAGGAAGGACATAGGCGGTCACTGTTTATTGGCTACCAAGAGAACAGATGATGAAATACACACACGTGACTTGGAAAAATGTATCTGCTATCACACAGCAAATGCATCCCCAAGATGTCTTCTATATACACAGTGGATTCTGTCATCTGGAGGAATGAAATCAAAAGTGTCTTACCAGGCCAATCAGGCAAGGGGGTCCCTCTCTCCGAATTGCCTTTCACGTCCTTCCTGAGCTGGGGATAGGTGCTATAAATTATTTCTTTTTTTTTTCTTTTTTTTTTTTTAATTAAAGCTTTTTATTTGTATAACATATATATGGGTAGTTCCCCAGCATTGATCTTTACAAAGCCTTCCATTACAAATTTTACCCCCAGTCCCCTGCCCTCCCCTAGATGGCAGGAAGTCTACTACATGTTAATAATGTTGAAATACTTGACAAGTTATGCAAGAAAAATCCTATCTACAAGAAAAAAAAATCAGAGAAAGGCAACACAATGCAAGCAAATATCATTAAAGAGCATGAAAATGTTACTTTGTGGTCCATATTTCATATCTCTCTCTCTGGGTGTATATGGTTTTCTTCAGTGAACAATTGGAACTGGTTTGAGACAATTCTTTGTTGCAGAGAGCTATGTCCATCAGAATTGATCATCATGTAATACTGTTGTTGCTGTGTATGATGATCTCCGCTGTGTATGATGATCTCCTGGTTCTGCTCGTTTCACTCAGCATCAGTTCATGCAAGTCTCTCCAGGCCTCTCTGAAATCGTCCTGCTGGTCGTTTCTTACAGAGCAATAATATTCCATAACATTCATATACCATAATTTATTCAGCCACTCTCCAATTGATGAGCAACCCTTCAGTTTCCAGTTTCTAGCCACTACAAAAAGGGCTACCACAAACGTTCTTGCACACGTGGGGCCCTTTCTCTCCTCTAAGATCTCTTTGGGATATAGGCCCAGTAGAAACACTGCTGGGTCAAAGGGTATGCACAGTTTGATAACTTTTTGAGCATAGCTCCAAATTGCTTTCCAGAATGGTTGGATCCGTTCACAGTTCCACCAACAATGTATTAGTGTCCCAGTTTTCCCACATCCCCTCCAACATTCATTGTTATCTTTTCCTGTCATTTTAGCCAATCTGACAGGTGTGTAGTGGTACCTCAGAGTTGTCTTAATTTGCATTTCTCTGATCAATAGTGCTTTGGAGCACCTTTTCATATGACTAGAGATGGTTTTAATTTCATCATCTGAAAATTGTCTGTTCATATCCCTTGACCACTTATCTATTGAAGAGTGGCTTGAATTCTTATATATATGAGACAATTCTCTATATATTTTAGAAATGAGACCTTTATCAGAACCATTAAATGTAAAGATGATTTCCCAATTTGATGCTTCCCTCCTAATCTTGTCTGCATTAGTTTTATTTGTACAGAAACTTTTTAATTTAATATAATCAAAATTATCCATCTGGTGTTCAGTTAGGAGTTCCAGATCTTCTTTGGACATAAATTTATTCCATCTCCACAGGTCTGAGAGGTAAACTATATTACGTTCCTCTAACTTACTTACAAAGTCCCTCTTTATATCTAGATCATGAACCCATTTAGATCTTATCTTGGTATGTGGTGTTGGGTATGGGTCAAGCCCTAATTTCTTCCACACTAGTTTCCAATTTTCCCAGCAGTTTTTGCCAAATAGTGAGTATTTATCCCAAAAGCTGGGGTCTTTGGGTTTATC
>JAJPUD010000658.1:49745-98462 GCA_023553655.1 Myrmecobius fasciatus
TTTTCTTTCTCTATTTTATGCAAGTAAGCATCTAGAGATATAAAATTGCCCCTTATAACCGCTTTGGCCGTATCCCACAAATTTTGGTATGTTGTCTCCTTACTGTCATTCTCCTGGATGAAATTATTGATTGTGTCTATGATTTGCTCTTTCACCCATTCATTCTTCAGGATTAGATTATTTAATTTCCAATTAACTTTTGGTTTATTTTCTCCTGGCCTTATATTGCATGTGATTTTTATTGCATCATGATCTGAAAAGATGCATTTACTATTTCTGCCTTTCTGCATTTGATTTTGAGGTTTTTATGCCCTAATACATGGTCAATTTTTGTATAGGTTCCATGGACTGCTGAGAAAAATGTAAATTCCCTACTGTCTCCATTCAGCTTTCTCCATAGATCTATCATACCTAACTTTTCTAACAATTGGAAGGGACAATCTAGGAATTTGGATGCTATTGAACTTGGTGCATATATATTTATTATTGATATTGCTACATTATCTCTGGTACCCTTTAATAAAATATAGTTTCCTTCCTTATCTCTTTTGATTAGATCTATCTTGGCTTTTACTTGATCTGAGATAAGGATTGCTACCCCTGCTTTTTTTTGTTCACCTGAACCATAATAGGTTCTGCTCCAGCCTTTTACCTTCATCCTATATGTGTCACTGTGTTTTAGATATGTTTCTTGTAGACAGCATATTGTGGGATTCTGGTTTTTAATCCAGATATCCGCTTTCGCTTTATGGGAGAGTTCATCCCATTCACATTCACAGATATAATAACTAATTCTTTATTTCCTGCCATCTTATTTACCCAAGTTATATTTTCCCCTTTACTTTCCCCTTTCTCCCTTCCCCCCTCCTCAGTACTTTGCTTTTGATGACCCCCTCCCCCAAACAATACTCCACCCTTTAGATCCCTTCCCCCTGTTTTTACTCCTTTCCCCTGATTCTTCTATTTTCCCTTCTATTAGTTTATCCCTTTCTTTTCCTCCTTTCCCTCTAGCAACACACAAGTTTCTATGTGAAATCAAATGTCTGATATACACTTTTAGAGCCCAACCTGATGAGAGTAAGATTTACACAATGCTCATCTCCCTCCCCTCTTTCTCTCAATTATATTAGGTTTTCTTTGCCTCTTCATGAGATATTATCTTGTTTTTACCTCCTTTTTTTTTTAGATCTTATTTTACCACTTTTTCCCTCTTTTCCCCAGTATGACAACCTTTCCCCCCTCTAGTTCTCTTTTTCATATTATCAAAGTAATATCTAGTTAATTATACCCCCAAACTTTAAGTATCCCCCTAGTAGAAATAAAGTTCTCAGGAGCCCTTTCCTTTTTACCTTTTTATGTATCTCTTGAGTTCTGTGTTTGGATGTCGAATTTTTTGTTCAGATCTAGTCTTTTCATTAGAAATAGGTGAAATTCACCTATATCATTGAATGCCCATCTTCTTCCCTGGATTATAATGCTCATTCTAGCTGGACAGGTTATTCTTGGCTGTAATCCAAGTTCCTTTGCCCTTCGGAATATCTGGTTCCAGGCCCTTCCATCCTTCAATGTGGGGGCTGACAGATCGTGTGTGTGATTCTAATTATTGATCCTCGGTATTTGAATTGTTTCTTTCTAGCTGCTAGCAGAATCTTGTCCTTGGTGCTATAGTCCTGAAATTTAGCCACGATATTCCTTGGGGTCTTAATTTTGGGGTCTCTTTCAGGAGGTGATCGGTGAATTCTTTCAATGGTGATTTTGCCTTCTGATTCTACAATCTCAGGGCAGTTTTCTTTCAGGATTTCCTGGAAGATAGTGTTTAGATTCTTTTTTTTATCATGGTTTTCAGGAAGTCCAATAATCCTTAGATTGTCTCTCCTAGATCTATTTTCCAAGTCAGTTGTTTTTCCTAGGAGATATTTCATATTTTCTTCTAATTTTTCATTTTTTTGTTTTTGTTTGACTGATTCTTGAAGTCTTATTGAGTCATTCACTTGCATTTGTTCAATTCTTATTTTTAAAGTGTTGTTTTCTTCAGTTACCTTTTTAAGCTCCTTTTGCAACTGGCCAATTGAATTTTTTTGTTCATTGCACTCTTTTTCCACTTCACTAATTTTATTTTTCAATAAATTGGTGTCTTTTTCATATCTCTTTTGCAAGGCATCATATCCTTCTTGCAATATATTGTATCCTTCTTGCACTGATTTCAGTTTATTTTCCCATTTATCCTCCAGCTCTCTTTTGAGGTTCTTTATGCAATCTTCCAGAAAGGCCTTTTGAAAAAGTGATCAGTGATGGTCCTTAATAACTTCCTTTGGAGTTTTGTCTAAAGGAACCTCAGGATCTGGGGTCATCTCTTCTTTGTCTTGATAAAAGCTGTCTATGGTGAGAGCTCTCTTTTGCTTCTTCATTTTTTTTTCTTTTTTAGACAGCGTGGATATCTCCTTAAGGTAGGGAAAAAAAAAAAAAGGTGGCTGAAACGGCAGTTGAAGATCTTTGCCCTGGGGCACTTCGGCAAATTAACTTAAGGTGCTGGGCCTAAGTCCCAATTACTCCTTAAACAAGGCAAGTCTGCCAGAACACCTGGCCCCAATCAGGGCAGAGTATCCCGAATGCCTCAGATAAACTCCAGGTGTTTGGAGTTTGAAGTTTGGAGTTTCTGCCACAGTGAGCTGAGTCCTACCCTCACTTCCAGCCTACACCACTGTTTATTCCACCACTGTCCGAGTTAGACAAACCTGATGTGAAGTTCTTCAGAGATATCAGCAAGCAGTGTCCAAATATTTCTGAGTTTGTTGACTTGAAGATCAGTTCAGAGGCTTATTTTATTGTTGATTTGAGAGAAGATCGGAAGACGCCGAGAGTCACCTTTTCACTCCGCTATCTTGGCTTCGCCCTCTATAAATTATTTCTTATTGGTTCCTGCATTGCCTAGGTAAATTCAGTAGGTCTCTGGCTGCAGCTGGGCATGGATACTTTTTGCCAAAAGAGGTTAATAATAAGCTTGGAGTGATTTAAATGATATGCCTTTTTCAGAACAAATGTTATGAATTAGAAATGTTTACTGAAACAGCTTGAAGACACTGAATGACAGATGCCAAACCAATCACTCAATTTCCTTGTTTTCCCCCCTTTAGAAAGTCTCTGACCTTACAAAGGGAAAAAAAAAAAACAACAAACCACCATATAACAAATACCAATAACTATAAGTGTCTGCAAAATTACAAAACCTTTGCATTTGTAAATTAAAAAAACAAAAACAAAAACAAAATCACCACCACCACCAATGGCTTTGAGTTAGTCCGTATGAATTGCTTCAAACTGATATTCCTCTTTGGGAGATTTTCACATTGACCTAAGAATTATAGTATAACTGTTGTATCCAATCTAGGTTATTTCTCTTTTCCAATATATGCTTTATTAAAACTATCATTCATTAGATATTTATTGCATCTGAATATACCTGCTTATGATTTAAGTTAAGCAGATGGTAATTTAGTTCTAGGTTTATTAAATTATCCTTTCTCTAAATTATCTTTTCCTTAAATTCCATAAAACTATGACACACCCATATGGAAAACTATGGCAACCAAACAGTGTAAACCAATTTCATATATTGCTATATGAATACTTACATACTATATATTTTTAAAAAGTCATTATGAAGTATTGTGTTGTAGTAAGTACTGGGGAAGATATAAAACTGGGAGATACAAAACTTACTTTCAAAGATTTTACAGTATTGTAATAAAAGACAGACAATAGACCACATATATTATTGTAACACAGGATGCTACATGGTAGTGAAATGTCCAGGCAAGAGAAAATACAGGACAGTCAAAATAATTGGATTTTAAAAGCGCTTGTTAGCTGGCCAGCGACTGTATCCCACCAGTACAGGACTAGAGGGTCAGTGCCCAGGGCTTTGAGAGACACATATTTATGGGAGAAAATCACAAGAATGTTTAGAAACTTTTATCACACTAAAAATTCCTTTCCCAGGCAAGCAACAAAGCGTAACAGGGAGGCAACTTTCCTTTAAGTTCTATATTTGTTAAGTAGTCAAGGTCTTTGGCTATTGATAACAGATAAATTAGTACATCTGGAGGCCTTGTGGGGCAGCGTCTTGGAACAAGAGATATCACCTGCAATGGGGAGTAAAGAACTGGTGGCACAGTTCTTCAGACATTGTTCAAGCAGAGGTAACTTTCTCACAGCCTCATGAGCGCCCAAACAGGTCTGGGGCAACATCCATTTTACCCACAGTGTCCATTTCAGTAGTTACACTATAGAGTTACAAAAGAAAAAACTGAAGGCTGATGCTGAGGGTCTTTATTTACTTAAGGCAGAGCTCCTTAAACTTTTTTCACTTGCGACCTATTTTTGCTCAAGCAATTTTGTGTGTGTGTGTGTGTATGTATATCTTAAATATGTATTGATAATAAATCACATTCATGATCTCAACATTCAGGGATGATACCTCATATGGGGTCATGAACTATAGTTATGAAGCTTAGATCTAGAAGATAAGAGAAGACTTTATGGGGAAGGTGGTATTTATTAAATTGGAAATTTCATCCTAGCCCAAGTATAACCATATATACTATTTTTTTGGTTGTTGATCCAACATATTTTGATTGCAGTTTTTTACATCAAAAGCACTACTATTATAAACATATTTTTGCATACATATACACATATATATACATATATATAGAGATTTGCTACTAATTATTTCTTTTTTGTGCAGTCCCATAAGTAAAATATAATTTTTTTTAAAAGAGTAACTTTTCCTTCAAAATCCCAAATTATTTTCCAGAATAGATGACTCCAGTCAACGCTCCAACAACAGTTGATTTGATGAACCTAATCTTAGTCTTCCCACAACCACACACAATACATTATCCCACCTTTAAGCAATTTAATGGGCATGAAGTAATACCTTGTAATGCTTTAACTTTAATTTATGATTATGATTTAAACATTTTTAGTTGGTTATTGGCAATTTTTTCTTTTGAAAAGTTGTGATATTTTTTGGTTATACTTGTCTGTTAGAGAAAGGCTAATGGATTTATGTGAATTCCTCATAGATTTTATGTATTTGACTTTTATTAAGTATAAAAGTCAAATGTTTTTCTTCAAATTTCATTTTTCTATTCATTCTTTATTTTTATTTCTAACAAAAGCATTTTAATATTATATAACTGAGATAGTATTTTTATGAAGTCTGGCTACAAGTTTTTGCCATAGCTACAACTGTAAAAATTCTAACCTTCCATTCTCCTTTAATTTTGTTAGGGGGATGATATTCTATATCACAGATCACAGAATCATAGATTTAGAGCTGGAGGGACCTGAAAGGTCATCTAATTCAACCAGATAGCTATTAAATGTTTGAAGCAGAATTTAAACTTATTACTGATTCCAAGACCAATTGCCTATCCACTCAGCCATTTGGCTTTGGATAAATTTGGAATCACATTCTCTTAATGGTTAAATTCTAAGGTGAAGGACTCTTAGAAGGAAATTGCCCTTGGGGAGAGAGAAGCAAGTCTCTCTCTTCCTCCTCCTTCTTCTCCTTCTCCTCCTCCTCCTCTTCCCATGATTAAGGAACAACCTCTTGAACTTCAAATGACTAGAAAAGCTTGAGTTCTCATCCTGGACTGTTCTGGAACTACATCAAAATTACATCAAAATATAACTGAGAAAATTTTAACAAAATAAAGATTGTAATACAACACAGATAATGTAAATTGGTGATTTTCTAAGCCAGCTGCGTGGATCTATTTCTATTTGGATTTGACACCATGAATACAGAAAGCAGTTTCCCTAGAGCATCAGTAGCTGATGGCAGCATCTGCATCTGGAGCTAAGAGTCACACTGATCCAAACTAAATACAGTGAGGAAAGACAGAGGTTCTAAACTTTGGTGCCCAGCAGAATATGATACATCTAAGAGGAACTTCATGAGAATTCCAAGAATGGAGAAAAGTACTGAAATAACTTAGAGCTATAAGGTTCTTTTTGGCTAAATTTGTTCTAAGTTTGACAGAACTGTCCTCAGGGATATTGTGTGACTGATATTCTCTCTCTCTCTCTCTCTCTCTCTCTCTCTCTCTCTCTCTCTCTCTGCGTGTGTGTGTGTGTGTGTGTGTGTGTGTGTGTGTTTTGTGGGGGGAAGAGGTATTTCGGTAATAATTGTCAGACTTATATGCACTTAGTAAATTAACTCTGGTTCATAATCAATGGAGGGGTCATTAATGGGGCTTGAGTTATTGTGCTAGAAACTTTAGTCCCTCAGTGTTAACACTAGAACCCTGAGAAGAAATAATCATCTACTGTCTAGGAACACATCTTATCAATGCATTTGGGCAAGTAGTTCTGGAAGAATGACTACACTGAAATAATTCACTTCTTAATCCATCTAGATCAAGTAAAAAAGTTTTAGAAGTTCATTTATGTTGCTTGCTCAGTTTCGTCTTTTGAAGTTAGATAGTTTAGATTCTATTTCCTATTTTGTCAATTTGGGCAATTACAGTTTTTTAGTTGTATATTCATTTCATTTTCAGATTTGTTGGTATATAACTGGGTATAGTAGAGTCTGAAATTTTACTTTCTATATTCAGCAATTTCCCTTCTCTTTCAAGATCTCAATAATTTACCTTTTCTTTACAATTAATTAAATTAGCTAATGGTTTGCCAGTTTCATTTTTTAAAAAAGAAAATCAATCTTTTATTTTATTAGTTCAGTAGTCTTTTGGGTATCAGTTTTCTTAAACTTTAATTTACAAAATATTCTAATTTTGTGCTTATTTATGAATTAATGTTGTTTCTTCTAGTTTTTTAGCTAGATGCTTTCTATTTATTGGTGTTTTTTCCCTTGCTTTTGTTAATAAAAGTATAGAAAGAAATTTCTCTCTAAGAATTACTTTAGCTGCATTCTATACATTTTGTCTCATTACAAATATCTGTGATTTGTTCTTTGACTCATTCTTTAAGATACTATTTAGTCTCCATATGTGTGGCAACCATTCGTATTTCCTTTTCTATGTATCATTTCTCCCTTTTTGTGCTTATTTATGCATTTTTACACCCTACCACATGATGTTTTTTGTAAAATAAATAAGTACAATATTTTTAAAATAAGCATACTCCTTATGATCCCTAAACCCTAATTATGATTCCATAATCAAATATATATCATATCTAACTTTTCTAATATTTTGGTGAGATCCTTAATGGCATTTTTATACATCTATTAGAACTAAGTATAAAGGAAGCACACTGCCATCACCTGTGATTATTGTCTTGCTATCTGGATCTTCTCATAAATCAGTGAACTTTTTTTTTAAACATAGTTCTGCTATAATACTTATTTTGAAAACTTGAAGTTATTCTGATGTAATTGATATATTAGGGAACAATTTGAGCACAAATCACATTTTGTTTGCATGAGTTCATTCCCAAATACCCAAGAGTATAGAAAACTATGCCACTTTCATAAGCTTCCAATAAGCAAAATTCATGTCTTTTCCAAGGCAAAGTATCATATCTATTATATATATTTTAGGGGGCATAACAGCGATGGGCAGAAGAAGGCAGTTTTGTTCTGTAGTCATGTACTCTATCCCCAAAATACCCCACTATTCCTGGATTTGAAGGCCCTGCAAAGGCAGCTCTGAGTCTTAGCAATTGAAGTTGGGATCTGGATTTTGGGTGGAGCAGCAGCCCAAGGCCAGGGACACCACTACTATTTGTTGTAGCATTTCTGAATTTCATAGGTATTTAACAAATATAAAAATGTACTATAATTTTTAATCAGGCTCCTGCCTTTCTTATGCCAGTGAGAAAGTTTTGGGGTATTATTTTCCTAAATCCTATTATTTCCCATAAGCCACATGGATTTATTGTACAGTTATTTTTAAGGAACCATTTGTTACTGCAAAATTAATTGTACTTAGAATCTGTTATTTGAAACACATGTACTTGTTTATTTGAAACACATGTACTTGTTTCATTATCTATGTTAATTCCTTATTTATCTCTCTTGAACATCTCTTTTTAATAATGCATGATTTCCATTTCTGTCTTTCTGATTCAAGAAGCATGGCAGATTCACCTTCAAACCCTCAAATTTACTCTTTATGTTTTAAGGTATGTAGTAAATATAGAAAATTGATGTATTTTGCTTTAGAATTCATCCTGCTATTCTGTATAGGTAGGTAAATTTATCCTATCACATTCATTATGATCCTGTTTTCTCCTCCATCAAATCTTGTTATTAATATAATCACTGCCCTTTGGGATAAAAATAGAAAGAAATTAACACCAAGAATTAACACCAAAAACAGATTTAGAACTTAAAGGAATCTCCAAATGATTGAATCTAACAGGAGGCCTTCTGAATTCCAACAAGTAGTATGGCTTTGGACAATTACGATTCCACTCTTCTCCCTTACTTTTCTAATTGACCTCATCACTCAACTGAAACTGCCCTTTCCAAAGATATTGATAGTTTTTAATTCCCAAATTTGATGATCTTTTCCTAGCCCTAATTCTTCTTGAACATCTGCCAAATTTGAGCTTTTGAACTGAGAAGGAGCAATCAGATAGAGAGGAAGAGAACAAGGACAGAGTAGTCCCTCCTCTGGGTTCTTTTTATGACACAATTCTTTCCTTCCTATCTGACTGCTCCTTCTTAGTCTATTTTATTAGATCAGGGTGTTTCCTAAGATTTTGTATTGAGCCTTCCTCCCTTCCTTGGTTACCTCATCAACTCCCATGGGTTTTATAACTTCCACAATCTGTATTTCCCAACCCCTTGAATTCACACCATCAATTTCAAACTCAATGCCATGGAGACATCTTAAACTCAACCTGTCTGAAACTGAATTTATTAGTTTTTACCCCAAACATCCCTTTCTTAAGTGTCTTTATTTCTGTCAAAAGCATCACCATCATTCCAATGTCTTAAGTTTGTAATCTCAGGATTACCTTGAACTCCTTGCCCCAACCAATTAGTTTCCAGATCTTGCCAATATCTTTTGCATATGACAACTACTATCCACTCATATAGCTCTCTACACCTTCATCTTTTCCCTAGATTATTGCATTCTTCTGGTTAGCCTTCTTGTGTCAAGTTTCTTGCTGTTCCAGTCCATTTTACATTTGCTGCCAAAATAATTTCCTTAAGCACAGATCTGACCATGTGATTCTCCTATTAATTCAACTCCAGTGGCTTCCCCTTACCTTTAAAATAAAATATAAACTCTGCTTAGTTTTTTAATCCCTACACACTATGGTCTCTACCTTTCTTTCTAGCCTCACTAGACACTATACTTTTTTCTTTTACTCTCAATACAGCCAAAGTAGCCCACCATCTGGATGGTTCTCACTCAGGATACTCTCCAGTCTCCAACTTCTTTGTAATGACCAATTACCCAGCCTAAAGTTCATTCCCTCCTTATCTAAGTCTCATAATTCTCCTTTTCCTTTAAGATGCATCTTTTGTATGAAGCCTCTCCTGATGTCAATCACAACTTCCTTCAATAATATTTCAATTTGCCTTGTATTCAATTACTTTGTATTTATTTGTATTTATATTATACTTTGTATATTTTATTTTTTTGCTTAAAATGCAAGCTCATTAAGCTCATAAAGTGTGGGACTTGTTTCATTCTTTGTATTTGTATCCTCAGTGCCTAACATAGTGATTAGCATGTATTAGATGCTTAATCCATACTTGATTAATATCATAAACACCATTCATTATTTATTCTTCTTAAGACTTCTTTCTGATCAGAGAAGTGCAAATTAAAACAACTCTGAGATACCATTACACACCTGTCAGATTGGCTAAAATGACAGGAAAATGTTATACAAATAAAAAGCTTTAATAAAAAAATGCACGCTTCAGATACTTAATACTCACAAATTCTGTAACCTTAAGCAAGTCATTTAACCCCAATTGCCTCTCCCCCCCAAAAAAAAAACCCACTCTTGTAGCAAAGTAAAAAAAATTAAATGAAACTAATAATACAATGGCCTTATCTGAGGGTGGAAACATTTTGCATCTGTTTTTAATAAATATACAAAGTACAGCAAAATACATTCCCTCAATGAGGTACTCTCTCTCATCTTCTCTCTCTCTAAAAACAGACATACAGATAGACAGACATGTACACATATAAATGCATAATCTTATACTCTAAATCTATCATCCATTTGTAATGGATAGTCATTGTTTTGATCATAGGTTTTGTAGGTTTCGAAGTTATTTGATTTTACAGAGTTGAATGAATTTTGTTTCTGGTTCTGCTCATTTCATTGCATTGATGTTTGTGCATAAATTATTCTTCTGGAGAACAATTCTGAGAAGATGGCAGGAATATGTCAGTAAATTTCAAACTCTCTAGATTTCTCCCACAAACAAAGCAAATTTGTGTTTCATAGTGAACATAGACTAGTGAAAAATCAAGACTTGAAGCAGAGTAGGTGTCTTTCTACAATCCAAAAAGATCTGAAGAAAGACCTTAGGCCAGGATTAACCCATGTGAAGTGCAAACCTCTCCAGGCTAGCTCTGCAGAACTCCAAGGGAGGCACCTGAGGCCAGCTGGGTTTGGCCGAAACCTCAGCAGGAACCACAGAAACTTTCACCTGCCAGACTGTATGAGTCTGGGGGTCTGAGTCCAGGAAGACTGAGGGAACCTTGGCTGATTAGAAATGTTTTGTCCAATAGTGCTGCTGAGATGCTGCCCTGGGGGAAAAGGAACCAGCACCAGGTGAGTGCAGAAGCAGAGGGGCAGGGAGGCTGCTGGCAAAGAGCACTGGCAGGAGGATGGAATCCTTGGTTTGGGGTTTCTGGTCAGAATGGAAAGCTGAAAGGAAGCTAGAGGCACCATCTCCCCACCCCACAATTAGAGGTGCTTACACTAACACTACTAAGTCCTCATTTTAAAAAAGGGAGAGAGAGAAAGAACAAGTAAAGAAGAAAAAACCCAACCATAGAAATTTACTATGGGAAAAGATAAGACTGGAGCTGATCTTCAGAAGAGGACATTGAAGTAAAAAAAGCTTCTTTTACACCAAAAGTAACGTTAAATGGCTCCCTGCTTAGAATTTATAGAAGAGCTCAAAAAAGAATTTAAAAATGAAATGAGAAACACTGAGGAAAAACCAAAATGAATAATAATAATAAAAAACCCAACTATCCAAAAAAAAGCCAAAATTATGGAAAAAGATAACCAATTAGAAAAAGAGATATAACGTCTTAGAGATGGAAAATAAGTTCTTGAAAATTAGAATTGGGGAAGGAGAAGCCCACAAATCTCTAATGTTACTGCCAAATTTTGAAACCCTAGGTCAAGAGAAAATTCTGCAAGAAACAAGAAAACAGTAATTCAAATACACTGGAGCTTCAATTAGAATTGTATAGGACTCATCAGCAGTCACAATAAAAGACCACAAATCTTGGAATTATATATACCGGTAATCAAAAGAATTAGGCCTGTAGTCAAAAATATCATATCCAACAAAAGTATCCATAACATTGAATGAAAAACAATGGATGTTCAACAAACTTGCAGATTCTCAGGACTTTCCGGCCAAACCCAAGCTCAATAGAAAATTTAATATGTAAGCACCAATGTCAAAAAGCAATTTCAAGGAACTTAACATGGACAAATTATTTATGTTTTTTACATGGAAGTCTATACCATATGTTTAAGACTGACATCAGCAATTGGGTAATTCAAAAGATAGATGGGGCAGAGTTAAGTAAGAGGAAACTGCCTCAAAAAAATAATTATTATGTTATACAAATGAGATTTTGAAGAAGAATAGATACAGAGGCACTGGAGGGAGGGAAGGCTTGTAGTTCTGAAAACCTACTCATATTGGGGCAGGGTTAAATAGGCAACACTACATCTATACCATAAAGGGTATAGCACCCTCCAAAATTTATAAAGAAATAAGGGGGAAGAGATGGGTGGAGGGGGAAACAAAGGGTGGGGGAAGAAGATAAGGGATGGATCCATGGGCAGGAGGAAGTGAAGTAACAACAAGTCAAGTTAAGAAGCATAATTATAGCAGAACAGTTAGCAGGAAAAGGAAAGTAGAGATAAGTCAAAATTAAAGATTTAATTAAAAGAGAAATATATCAACCATACTGATGTTGTTTTGAATATGTTTGTACTTGGGTTGATGCATGTGTGTATATAGATGTGTGTATGTGTGAATGGGTTGGTGGGTGGATGTGAATGTACATGTATGCATATGTGTGCATTTATATATCTAAATGTATATATCTAAATAAGATAATTTATGTAAAGTACTATATAAATGCCAACTATTTATCACTATCATTATCCTGTTCTCTGTTCTGACATTCTAGTTTTAGTGCAGAATTATTTCCTTATGGCAACCCTGTGTCAAGCAAATCTGTCAGCATCATTTATTCCCCACAGCATGTGTGCCAACATCATTTTTTGGTAATTCTAGTAATATTTCAAAGCTTCTCATTATTATTATATATGTTTTAGTGATCTGTAATGTTACTATATTGTAATTGTTTGGAGGAATTACAAATTGTACCCAATTAAGATGGTGAACTTAATCAATAAATGTCATGTGTATTTGTTCCATGGACCAGCTATTCACCATAGTTTTCCCTCTTCTCTTTTTTGAAGTAAAACAATATTGAAATTAGACAAATTAATAAATTTCCATTGTTCTTTAATAGTGAAAGGGAGAACCAATTATTGTGGCAAACTTCACTATTTTTACAAAATACCACACCACTCCACTTTTAGCAACTACTACCTTGATCAGTCAAGCCTCAACATCAAATCAAGACCCTCCAACAGCAAAAAGATTACAATTTACAGAAGGCTCAGAGATTTTCAGCATTTTAAAAATTATTTTAAAATTAAAATATGTATACTTTTTACACTTAATACAATTGCATACTTAGTAGACTACAATATAAACATAGCTTTTATATGCACTGAGAAACCAAAATTTTCATGTGACTCATTTTTTTCCCCCAGCAATCTGGAATCAAATTACAATATCTCTGAGGTTTGCCTGTGTATTACCATTTTATTAGAAACCTGTCTGTTTTGTCCATCTAGCTTTCCTACTAACTCTGCTGTAGGTTGTGTGTTTGTGTGTGTGTGTGTGTGTGTGCATATGTATATTTTTTGTTTGTTTTTGCTAAGGGGATTTCCTTGTGAGGCATTCTTTTCTCTTTTTTAGCTGTTGCCTTACCTATGTGATACTACTTCTCAATGTTGTAGGGGATCTAGGCTCTCCACAACACACTCTGTGCATTTCTCTTTTTTCATTCTCCTGTCTCTGTCTTACTCTCTGCCATACTGTGAGAAACCTCTTACAATTTCCTCAAATACATTACATCTATACATGGAGCAGCTCATGGGGGTGCACAAAAGTTTGAGGTGTAAGCTTTTCCTGGTTGCCTTCCTGTTGCTACTCCTAAATTCTCTGCGGGTGAAATCTATCTCGTTATTACTCTGGATGTCCATCTTCAAAAACAAATGGTTGGTTCTGAATAATCTTAGGACCCCTCTTCTATCCATGTGATACCTGCTGGGAGAACTCAAAATCAACAGATGTTTAACCATAGACTGCTGAAGTTTGGAAAAAACTGGTGTTATATGCAAGATCTTAGTTACATGCCCATAGTTAATGTGTAGATATGTTGGGGTTTTTTGGTAATAGGTTAAAAACGATTTTCAGATGATCAAGCTGAAGCAGGAACCTAGCTAATGTGTTAGGGTGGGAAAAGCAGTGGATATACTGCATTGCCCACCTATAAGTCACATTCTCTAAAGATCTTATTTTCCTGATTTTTAAAATGAGTTGGACAAGGAGACCTCTAAGAATTTACACTTAGGATGAACTTATGAGGAAGGACAGAGCTTGAGAGGAGGCAGAAGACAAAAGAACAAAGAAAAAATGATGCTCAGTTTTTATGTAGGAAAGAACTATAATAAAAATAGTACACTAAATAATTTTTCCCTGTGCTGAGAAAAGGGTAAAATCAAAGGGGATCATCTGGGGAAATTTGCAGGGTCTTGAAAGAAACAATGGTAGTAGAATATGTAGTAGGCACAGTTTTGATCAGAAAAATTTTGTGTCCAGGTCACAAACATTTTCTTTTAGTGAGGACAAGAAATTTATGTGCTTTGGTTGGAGATGGCCAGGAAACAAATTAAGTACACAATCTTCATCAAAATAAAAATACTCCTAAGCCTCAAGCATGACCATTTCATGGGGAGTATAAGGGGAAAGGCCTTTTCCATAATGCTATTCTGATAGATTTTTGATTCATTTCTGCAGGAAAATGTATTGACAAGCACACCCTATAACTGATTATACGTTGTAGAAAATATTTCCTGTCAGGAAAGTCTAAGAGCTTATTGATGTTAAGAATGTCTTTTCTGATCAGAAAGGCAGTCATTATTGCAAAAGGTGCTATCAGATTAAAGGGATGGCTATGGTATTTCCAAGATTAGTGTGCAGGCTCTGCTTCTTAAAGCAGTTTTCTTTAGTGCATGCTAAACAGAGGTGAGCTAACCACAGTAGAAAAATTACTTTTTTAAAAGATTATTTTTAAAAGGAGTTTTCTTGGGGACATCAGCAAACTATAACCACGAACATTTCTGTTGGAATTATGTGACTGAAAGAACAAAAGTTTTAGGAAAGGAGGCAGACCAAAGTGGATTTAAGTTCTGATTCTAACAAGGGATAAAGGCAAACCCTAAGAACTCCTGTGCTTCGTGAGGAAAGTATTTAAAAGCCTTTAGAAATGTAATCATCAAATCATCGTGGTTATCAGGACTTACCTGCTGTGAGAATAAACATTAAAAGAAATAGAGATTTGAAAAAAAGAAAAAGCTGTGGGTCACCTAAATTTTTTTTTTTCTTTCATAGAAATCCATGTCTATGGCTAATTTCAAAGCCATTAGTGAGTGAAAAGCAAATAAAACTTTAGTGGTATAAAAAAAATACAGTGACCTCTTGGACTTGCTTAATGAAGTCCTGAGAAAGCTTTAAAACAAAGTCAAGACCCTGACAAGGAAGCTGAGCCACCCTGTCTCAGTTTAAGAACAGGAGTCAGGGCTCTAAACCCCTTTTTGCATCAGGGAGTTTGAATACTGACTAGCCTTCATTTCCCCAGGAGTCTTTTTTCTCTTATTGGTATGAAAAAATACTAGTCTCCAGGACCAGACCTGTAGCATCTTTTCCCCATGTCCTGCTAGACCCAGATAAGCATCCAAACAAAATGACCAGACTTGACTATTTTGGGAGAGAATGCTCCCATCAGAACTGACTGACCTACTTACAGTGTTCTCTCTGACTGAAATTTGTTTTACCATCTTCTTGTGAGTTCCATATATCACTGCATGGGACTTTGATCTTCAGTATATCCAGGGACAAGTGGCCTAAAAGTTTTATTGTTTTTAAGTCTGACCTGTTTTCAGCCTTACCTGTTTTCAGACTTTTAGATCTACTGGAAAAGGGCTCAGCAAATGCAGTTTCCTGAAGGATTAAGAAAGCCTTTTGGCCCTATTGCTTTCTTTAATGGGAAAAAACAATCTTTCTTTTACTTTAAAACCTAGAAATTTAAGAAAGTGAGGACCTGTTATCAAAAACTAAAGTAACTGTCAGAACTGCTAGGCAAATGGTACTCTTGAGTGTGTCTTCTTTAACCCTTTCCCATCATCCCCTTCCAGTCTGCTGGAAGGAGAAAAAGAACAAACAGTCACAAAGAAACTGCCCTTGTCTACACAATCATGCATGAGCACAAGGGCTCTGCTTGGTTTTATTTCCAACACCTTGTATCATTACCAGGAAAGTCCTCGTCATAGAAACTGCTTCATTTATGACTTCCTCCTCTCAAACCTCCCCTTGATCCAAGTTGAAGCTCCAGCCACCTCCACTTCTGCGACTTGCTATGCTGCTTGGTTTCAACTTTAACATCATGCTCCCCTACACTCCAGGGGACAGAATATCTTTTTTTCTTGTTTCCCCAGAATCTGGGAATATTAAGTACTTAATGCATACTGCATTATAGATGAGAACATAGTTTTAAGTTTCTCTTTCTTAATAATTATTCTTGAAACCTTTTTACTATAATTGAAGCCTTTTTATTTTCAAGTTTGGACGTTTCTTTCCTCCCTTGCCCCCTTGTCCTTTCTGTAGAATTAAATCATTTTGGGAATAACACAGAACATAATGCCACAATCCCTAGTTCCTTTAATAGACAAAAAATTCACAAAAGTCAATAAAATCATAAGCTACTAAACCAATCTATATCATTAAAAATAATAAAATATAGCAATGTTTTTCTGGAAGAAATGAACCTTTAAAGGATAGATATCTAAAATATTCCTACTGAATAGAAGGTTACTGATGAAATCTTTCCCTTATCCTTTTAGGTAAAGCATGGGTAAATTTGGTTTTACAAATCTGAAATGTAAAGCATGTAGCTATGCCCTGTTTTTCATGCTACATAAAAAAATATATAATTTTACCTCTGAGGGTAGGATTAATAATTCTAATGATAGAATTGTACACTGTATTTGAGTAGGAGCTTTAGTGTGGAGTATAAAAGGTAGTCAGATATATCTTTTCCTTCTTTTTATTTCCTACAAAGTCTAGCAAACTTTAGGTACATGGTAGGCAGTGTGATGTATTAGAAACAGTCAGAGGTTTGGGAGTTAGAGGAGATGGATTTATTAAATTATGTTAGTAATCTGGGGGGAAAGTTTCCTAATCTCCTCTGGCCTAAATTTCCTGGTCTGTAAAATTAAGTAGTTAGACCAGATATCTTCTAAGCTCCTGGTACTAAAATTTCTAGTACATAAAAATATTTTACAGTTACTTAAGAAATACTGCCTGACTTGACCAATAGTTACTTAAACACTGTGACTTTGACCAAGTAACTTAACCTTGTTTGCCTCATTTTTCTCATCTGTAAAATAAACTGGAGAAGGAAATGGCAAACCATTTCAGAACCTTTGCCGAATTTGGAAAATCATAAGAACTAGCAAAGGAAATAATAAAAAAAAGTAACTGAATAAGAAAATACCTTTTATAAAATATCTCCTTTAAAGTTTGCTATCCAAGACATATAAAAAATTAATGAAAATACATGACCAAAAGCTATTCTCCAACAGATAAATGGACAAAAGATAAAAATAAACAATTTTCAAAAAATTGCAAAGAACAAACTATATGAAAGAATGTTCCAAATCACAAAAATAAGAAAAATGCAAATTAAAACAACTTCACAACATGAAAAGGAAAGATGACAAGAAATGGGAATAGTTGAAGGCAGAGAGATTCTAGAAACATAGACACACTAGTGCAATATCATTTGAAGCTGTAAAACAGTATAACCATTTTGCAAAGTGAATTAGAATTATGTGAATAAAATCATAAAACGTCCATAACTTTTGATCTAGATATTCTACTACTAGGTTTATACCTCAAGGAAACCACTGATAAGACTTCTTTATATACACACCAAATGAATCATAGTACATTTTTTTAATGTTAGCAATGAATTAGAAAAAAAAAATAGATGGAATGGCTAATTCAGGAAGGGCTAAACAAACTATGGTACATGAATGATATGGAGTACCAGTGTGCTGTAAAAATAATACTCACTATAATCACTTATACCAACCTTCTGTATTACATAGTCTATATTGGTCATTTGTGGTTTCACCTGAAGAAAAATCAACTTGAATAAAAGGTTAATTTACAGAAAAGGAGACCTTGGTTATTATCTCATGAGAGTGGCTAACTTGTATGTATTGTGATCAATTTCTTAGATTTCATTGCATATTAGTATAAATAACTGAATGGCAAAGGGTTGGAAACTTTCCACTAATCTTCACAACTATGAAAGGAAAATAGGAAAAGGGCAGCTGTGCAGATTTGCAGCCTAGGAATCTGAACAGTGCTAATTAAAGATTAAGTATCACTCATCATGTATTAAGGATGTAACAGACATTAGAAGGACTTTTCAATGAGGCCTTTATTTATGCTGTCAGGAAGAGAATTAAGAAGAAAGGGAAAAGAGTTTTGTAGGATTTAAAAATGGAAGGAATTTTAGGGATAATTTATTCCAAGTCCTCCAGTTTGACAGATAAGCAAACTAAGAGTAGGGAAGTCACTTTTCCAAGATCATAAAAGAAAGAAGTAAATTTCAGTCTCTGGCTTTCTAACTGTAATCTCATGTTTTTTCTTCTAAACTACACTGCTCATGTTATAAGGTTTCATTTTTCATCAGTTATTACCTCCAATGATTATAGTAAGACATAAAGAAGGATTAAGCAAGATAAGAAAGTATAGGGTGGTTGCCAACTGATTTGCTGGAAGGAGTGCCAACATCACTGAGAATATAAATTCATTAAAATGTAATATCTAAATGGTTTAATTAAAATTATTTCCTCCTAAAGTCATTACCCTTCTTGCTATCTTTACCATATTTGGAATACTGACCACTTTCTTCCTCCTGGACATTATTTTCACAATAATGTTCTCTCTTTTTCTCTTCCTAGTGATATGTCCACTGTTTTTAAATACTTTGCGGGGCTATCATATGTTTCATATCCTGCTATTTTTGCATGGGTATACCCTGGAGCACTAGCCTGTACCTCCTTTTGTTCCTCTCTCATCTGTCACTTTGTCTCAGGGTCTGTCTCTCTTTCTCCTTCATAATCTCAAATCTCATGAGTTCACTTCTATGCATGATTCTCAGTACCTACCTAATTGGGTCTCTAGCTCCTCAGACTTTGTTGTCTTCATGAATGATAATTTACTTTATCTAAACTAGCCCTAGCCACTCAACTACATTCCACAGACAGCTTGTTGCCCATTATTCCTTTTTATTTTATCCACTATCCTTCTGGTATTTCTTGTTCTATATACTAATCAAATCACCAAAATCACTTGCTTTTGAAAAGGCATGTCAACTAACCACTCTTTGGCTATATTCACCATCTCTGTGACATCCCAAATTGAAACAACTCTCAAACTTAACATGCCCAAAAGAGAACTTAGAAATTTCCTTCTCTTCCTATCTCCTCTATTTCAGCTGCAAATATCACATTTCTTCATTTTTTTCTCTTTTTACTTTTCAATATTATTTTAGTTTTCCAATTCATTTTCAAAATTCATTTTGACCCCAAAACAGAAAACAATCTGATAAAGATTATACATGTGCAATCATTTAAAACATATTTCCATTTTAGTCATGTCATGAAAGAAAAAGCAAACAAACAACAAAAAAAGATGAAAATAATATGCTTCAATCTGCATTCAGTCTCCTTAGTTCTCTCTCTGGATGTAGATGGCACTTTCTACCCTAAGTCTATTGGAATTGTCTAAAACCACTGTTTGCTGAGAAGAGCTAGGACTACCATAGTTGATCATCACATAATCTTCTTGTTACCACATCACCTTCTAATCACTTAGATTCCTTTTTAGTCATCTCTGACTGTTCCCTTTCCTTCATGGCCCACATTCAGTAGGTTACCACAGATTGTCAATTTTACCTCTACAACATTTCTCAAATTGATTTTTTCTTCTCTGACACTGTTTCCTCCTTAGTTCAAGTCCTTATCACTTCTGCTTAGGTCACTTTAATAATATCCTGATTGAGCTCCTGGCTCTCCAATTCATCCTTCATCCAACTGCCAAATAATTTTCCTAAAGCACAAGTCTTAAGCATGTCATTTTTTACTCCAGAACTTTCCATTCCTCTGTACTGTCTTTAGGATAAAGTATAGCTTCTTAACCTAAAAATAGGCGTTGGCCTATTTTGT
This sequence comes from Myrmecobius fasciatus, assembly GCA_023553655.1. NCBI lineage: Eukaryota > Metazoa > Chordata > Mammalia > Dasyuromorphia > Myrmecobiidae > Myrmecobius > Myrmecobius fasciatus. Next base: position 69,603 of record JAJPUD010000658.1, read on the forward strand.
TCACAATTTTGTTTTGTCTTTGATTCAACTTGTGATTTCATCAGTGTAATGAATACTTGGCAAGGAATGTAGAGCAATGATATTTAGAGAGTCATGGGGCACACAGAGAGATTAAGTCAGCTGCCAGGGTCATTCATTCAGCCCATACATTTCAGAAGCAGCACCTGAACTCAGATGCTCTTGATCTTTTCTATCCATTACTTTGCCTTTCCAAGGTAATTTCATATTATTCCCTTTTAGCTACACTGCATTCCCTCCAAACTGGCATTCTTGCTATTTCCTAAAATTGATATTCCAACTTTCATTTTGGGATGTCTTTGCACAGGCTGTCTGACCCCTTACACCTAGAATGCACTACCCTCCTAATGTCCACCTCTGAAACCCTGATCATGTGTCACCTCCTATGGGAAATTTGCACTGACTGCCAAAATTGTTGGTACTCTGTCCCTCCTCTAAGCTTCTCTAAAGAAAATGTATCCTGCCCCCAAATTCCTTGAGGGTAAAGATTATCTTTAAAAACAGTTTTTAGGGGCAGCTAGGTGGCACAGTGCACAGAGAACCAGCCCTAAAGTCAAGAGGCCCGGACTTCAAATCTGGTCTCAGACACTTAACACTTCCTAGCTGTGTGACGCTGGGCAAGTCACTTACTTAACCCCAATTGCCTCAGCAAAACAACAACCACCAAAAAAAAAAAAAAAAAAAAAAAAAAAAACCAAACCACCCAACAATATTTATGTCTAACATCTATTACAGGGTTTGGCAATAACAGATGATGCTTAATAAATGTTTCCTGGATTGAATTAAGTTATTTGCAATTCTTGGAGTCTCTATTACAGAAAATGCCGGAATCAAGAAATACTTAGTAGTGGCAAAATAAAGATTATAATAATGATTGCTCTCACAGAGGTGACAAAATATCAAAAATCCTTCATTGAAATGATAAAGTAAGAAAAGTCAAGCATTTGATATCAGAAGATACCTAGGTTTGAATTTCAGCCCTGTTATTTACCCTCTTTGAATTAATTTCACATCTTAGGCCTCAATTTCCTGAACAGAAAAATGAGATAGGTTAGATGATTTCCAAATTCTTTCCCACATGTAATCCTCTGATTTTAATTAATCATTAGCTACATATTTAGAAGTTGATGAATATATGTACATGAAATTTAGTATTTAAGTTTATTTATCAAGGGACAACATGATACCAGGTGTTTGTATAGGAGATTACAGAACAAACTAAAGATAAATAAAGCACTAAAGTGCCAAACAAACTAGAAAATATTTTGATGGTTTTTTTGTTGATCAAGAAATGAAGTCTGAAAGTGGAAGGGTGGTTTCCCTCTCTGCCTTCTGCTCTGGATAAAAATCACTCCTAACTATAGAGCAAACTGACTGAAAGAAAATTTAAGAATTTTTTTAAACAAAAAAATGTGGGAGCAGCAATTTTCTAGATTTCTTAGAAAACAGCAACCTATAATTTCTGTTGACAGGCAACCCCTATTTTGAGAAGAGTTCTCAATTATTTAAGTTGCTTAAGAGGTCTCAAAATGAACAATTTAAAGAATTTCACATAAAGATTGAGCTTCAGAATATCAAAATTTATAATTCAAAGAATTCAGGGTTAAGAGGCTGATCTTATATATAATTTAACATACTTGCCACTCTATATGGATAAAGAGTTACAGCAATACTGTTTTAAAGTTAGGAAAGCATATATTACACTTAAGTACTATTGATAGCTTCACTGTTCATATGAAGAAACAGAAGTCTCAAGATTACACAGGTAGAATAGATTCTTTTTTCTTTTAAATATAGTGGGAATTGTTGTTTGCATATGGAACATATACCAAAGCCTAAAGTGCATATTATGATTAATAGCAATATTAGTTTGGATCTTTTGGTAATGGCACATTTTAAAGAATGATATTAGAGAAGAGTGGGATTTTTTAAAAAAAAATTATTTGGCTAAAGCATTGCACAATTGATCCTTGGCAATCAAAATGTAAAAGATCTTTGAGACCATCATTTAACTAAGAATAAGGTGAGTGCTCTCAAGAAAAGTTAGACCAAATATTAAATGTTTCTTTGTTTTATCAAGTAAACTGAATAATTCAACTAAACAAACATTAAGCAATAAGTGTGTGAAAAAAGTATACTATATGAGAAAGTCAACACAAAATGAATTAATACATTAAAGAGTAATACTATTTCATATGCATAGCAATCCCTTTCCCCCAGAGGTCAAGTTGGGAAAATTCTTAGTATATGTCTTTTGGGTGTTTTTTTAGTTTAATAAAAAATGATGGCATATAGTAAGTTGATTCTCCAGGAAACAAAAGAATGGTTTACAAAGTGGAATATGCATATGGGCTCATAGCACTGTAAGGAATTCTGTGAAAGAGATAATATGAGCATTATTATCTCAGTTTTACACATGAAAAAACTGAGGTACAGATATTATTTTTCCCAGTTACAGAAGCAAGAACAAGTTAATATATCCTCCTGAAATAGTGAACTCGTTATTTTGGTACTTTCAAGGTCTAGCCTAACATTTTAGATGTGCTAAAAATACTTCTAAATATTTCTTTATAAATTAAATTTTGGTAAACTGAAACACATCATAAATGGACTAAGAACTACTACTGTGACTGATTTTTTTTTACCCCACAAAATATTTATTAATAATTATTATGTACCATGAATTATAATAAATGCTGGAGATCAAATACAAGCAAAAATAAAGATGGTCCCTACTTTTTTTTTCTTTCTTTTAATGAATAGCTTTTTATTTTCAAAATACATTAAAAGGTAGTTTTCAACATTCACTCTTGCAAAGTCTTGTGTTCCCAGATAATTTTGACTAGATTAAGTTAAAAAGTTTTTGTACAAACAAAACTAATGCAGACAAGATTAGGAGGGAAGCAATAAATTGGGAAATCATCTTTACATTTAAGGGTTCTGATAAAGGCCTCATTTCTAAAATATATAGAGAATTGTCTCATATTTAAGAATTCAAGCCACTCTCCAATCAATCAATGGTCAAAGGATATGAACAGACAATTTTCAGATGATGAAATTAAAACTATTTCTAGTCATATGAAAAGTTGCTCCAAATCACTATTGATCAGAGAAATGCAAATTAAGACAACTCTGAGGTACCACTACATACCTGTCAGATTGGCTAAGATGTCAGGAAAAGATCATGACAAATGTTGGAGGGGATGTGGGAAAACTGGGACACTGATACATTGTTGATGGAACTGTGAACGGATCTAGCCATTCTGGAGAGCAATTTTGAGTTATGCTCAAAAAGTTATCAAACTGTGCATACCCTTTGACCCAGCAGCATTTCTATTGGGCTTATATCCCAAAGAAATCATAAAGGAAGGAAAGGGTCCCACATGTGCAAGAATGTTTGTGGCAGCCCTTTTTGTAGTGGCTAGAAACTGGAAACTGAATAGATGCCCATCAATTGGAGAGTGGCTGAATAAATTATGGTATATGAATGTTATGGAATATTATTGTTCTATAAGAAAGGACCAGCAGGATGATTTCAGAGAGGCCTGGAGAGACTTGCATGAACTGATGCTGTGTGAAATGGGCAGAACCAGGAGATCATTATACATGGCAACGAGACTATATGATGATCAATTCTGATGGACATGGCTCTCTTCAACAATGAAATGTTTCAAACCACTTCCAATTGTTCAGTGAAGAGAGCCATATACACCCAGAAAGAGGGATATGAAATGTGGACCACAACATAACATTTTCATGCTCTCTATTGATATTTGCTTGCATTATGTTTCCTTTCTCAGATTTTTTTTGCACAGCAAGATAAGTGTAAAAATATGTATACATATATTCGATTTGTCAAGTATTTTAACATAATTAACATGTAGTAGACTTCCTGCCACCTAGGGGAGGGGTGAGGAAAAAAGCTTTGTAAAGGTCAATGTTGAAAAATTACCCATACATATGTTTTGCAAATAAAAAGCTTTAATAAAAAAAAAAAACCTTGTATTCCAAATTTTTCTTCCCCCTTTCCCCCCCAATCCTCTTCCCTAGACAACAAGTAATTCAATATAGTTTTAAAATGTGGAATTCTCCTAAATATATTTCCATATTAATCATGCTGCACAGGAAAAATCAGATCAAAAAGGGAAAAACAATGAGAAAGAAAAAAATAAGTAAACAACAATAGCAAAAAAAAAAAAAAAAGGTGAAAATACTATATTGGGATCCACATTCAATCCCCATAGTATTCTTTCTGGATGCAGATGACTATCAAAAGTCTATTGGAACTGGCATGAATAATCTCATTGTTGAAAAGAGTCCATCACTGTTGATCCTGTATTGATTTTTTTTTTTTTAAGTTAATGACCACTACCTAATTTATCTTTTTTTGTACATTTGGATTTTTTGGGTGTGGTACCAAATAAATTTGTTTGCAATCCAAATCATTTATTTGTAATTGTGTGTTGTTTTTTATGGTAGTAGTACTACAAAAGAAAATTTTTAAAGAAAGTAGCATATTTCATTATATTTTGTCAGTATCATATATGGACTTTATTATTACTTTGCTATCTAATTACTGCTTTCTCTACATGAGGGAATAACAAAATTCTGCCTCAAACTTATAAGATATTGAAATGTCCTATACTCTTTGCTTATTTTACTTTGGTTGACATGTCCCATTTCTCTTTCTATCATGTTCACAATGTTTGACTGCAATGCTAATGTTAAAAATAAGAATTTAGAGCCATTCTAATTTTTTTTTAAAGTAGCAGACATGAAACAATAGAGCTTGCATTGAAAGTACTAAGAAAATAATTGCTAATAAGCATGAGAGTTCATGTGAAGAGGAATACTGACCTTATGAAATGCAAAAAGTAGCAATACATTTTTCTTATGAGGATAAAACCTATTTCTAAAATATAATGCTAGAAGTAGTTTAAAGCATAAGCCTAAAGAGAGGAAAAGATTTGATTCTTGTAGCACTTCGGTAAGTATGGTCATGTTATGTAGTCATATGTATAATCCCATTTAATTGTTCCTTACCTTACCTACAAACTTCCAGCATAACTGTCATGAGTCAAGCAGACTTTCTGGTGGTTCAAATGTCATACTTCTTGATGGGTATAAATAACCTTGGGAGTTAATCAGTTAAGGAATATGACAAGGACTGTCTTTTGTGGTATATGTTGATGATTCTATTTGTTATACAGCCTAGAAGCAGTGCCAAGCTACAGAGCTTTTATTTAACTTACATCATGGCCCAGTTAGATAAGCTTTCTGCAAGGGCAGAAAGAAGCTAAGGAAGGAAGAGATAACAAAAGATGAAATCCCAGAGGTTAGCAGAGACCAGAAGGGTGATATAAATCTAAGTTCTGCTTTTATGACTGAGCAAACTTAGGTCTGGAGGAGTTAAGTGACTATCTCAAGGTCATATGGTGAATTAGAAGGTCCTTTCTATAAAGTATCCTTTCTAAATTCTGACTTCTTAATAGATAGAATATATTGATGCTTTAACATTTTTTGATGACTCGGGCAGAATTATGAACAACTATTACTGTTTTATGTTGTACATAATCCAGTGATGCCCTCAGTGGTTCCTGAGGTGGGCTGGACTATGTAAAATATAGCCTCAGACAGCTATACTTGTAATATTCTCCACCTGTATTTTTATAATGACTATTTTCTTTCTTTTTTAGGGTTGAGCTGGAGGTGAAGAGTAGTGAATGTTTTTCCTAAAAGGCTATTTGTTATCACTTCTTTCCTGACCTATAGACTTTCACATCAATAGCCACCTTTCGAGCTTTTCCCATTGTAGGCATCTGAAATTTAACATGTTCAAAACAGAATTAATGGCACTCCTATGAGCAGCACTCAGGCCTCCTAGAGACCAATACAGTTCTCTTTCTACTACTTATCATAGTCTGTCTCTCATTGTTTAATTATGAGTTCATATCATCCTTACTAGTAATATGTTGACTTGTATGTATGGTTTGATACAAGTAAAGACAAATGGTTCTTTGAGTGTGCTTTCCAATTATTATAACACCATATTAATATTTATTCTACCTCTTGGAAAAAAACAATGAAAATCATTTTATAATTGTTTTCTCACTCCTTTACAAAATATATGCTAATAAAGAACATTGAAAAATTACTATTTTGCACTGATTATTAACATAAGTGTTATTTCTCTTAATTGCAGTTAATTGTCAAAATCTAATGTAAAGTTAATTCATAAATCTACTTTTCATGTATACAGTTCTCCTTTTTAGGTTTTTTTTTTGGGGGGGAGGGAAGGTTTGTGGGTTATACTGTAGATTACACTGTGAAAAGAAGACCTTATCTAAGTAAGTGCAAGGCATACACATAGGAAAGCAGATGAACAGCCTAAGAGATTGTAACTAATCAAAGAATCTTTGTAGTAGTATGATTTCCAGAGACCTGTGCAATCAAATATTCCTTCAGTTTTTTGAAGTCCTTAACTGAAGTTTTTACACTGACATGCCAACTTAAAAAGAAGGTAAGACAGACTGGACTGTTCTATTTCACATGGAAAAATATGTTATCTCATCTTACTCCTGTGTGTGAGAGCGTTACTGTTTAGAGAATGTTGTCAATAATATTCAATTCTTAGTCTACCTTCTCTCTTCTGTTATATGAGCTCTAGAATAAAGCTATTTATACCTTACTGTTTAATGATGAAGATTATTTTGTACAAATCAACCTGGTATATAAAAGTAATTACAAAAGCTCACATATATAATATACTTTAATGATTATGAAGCAATTTCCTTTAACAACTCTGTGAAGTAAGTACAAGTATTAGCAAATTCCATTTTATAGAAGAGAGGTTAAGGGAAGTTTAATCCTTTCAATGCAATTTCTTATTTTGCAATTTTGATGACTATAGAACCTTCTGACTCCAAGAAGGAACAGAGTTTGATTTCCTCACTTTACACACAAAGGGCCAAAGAGGTTAAATACCTTGCCTGAGGTCACAAAAAAATTAAGGAACAAAGTTAAGATTCACATCCATGTCCTCTGATTCCAAATCTGATATTTTTTCCCACTGTAATAAACTCCCTCTCCAAAATCCTTTCTAAACTTTATGCTTTCTTAACTCTCTGACTTCTTAATAGACAGAGTACATTGGTAATTCAACATTTTCTTGATGACTCAGGGGTAGCATTAAGAATATCCATTATTGTTTTATGTTGGACATAATCAGTGATGCACTGAGGAATTCCTGAGGTGAATTGTACTGTGTTAAATAGTTTCAGACAGCTGGACTTCTTGTTGTCCTTGCCCAGGATTTTTATAGTGAAGATTTTATTTTTCCTTTTGGGTTGGGGGTGGGGATTTAAATCTGATGGAGGAGAGTGGCTCTTCCCTGACAGTCAGGCTTATTTGGTGCTACTTTTATCCAATCCAGCTCTCTTTCTCTAAGCTACATACTTTCATATCAACAACTGACTAACGGATTTTTCCTAGTGTAAGTATCTCAAATTTACATGTTCAAAATAGAACTCATTTTCCTCTCTAAACTGTTAACCTCACCCTCTTGCCACTTTATAATTTCTCTACTTATGTGAGATGTTGCCATCCATTCAGTTATTCAAGTTTGTAATTTCTGAGTCAACTTGGATCTCCCTTGCCCTCTCCCCAATTCCATCTCCAATCAATTGCTAAGATTCCAGATCTTCACATCTCTCAAACCTTTTGTTTTATCCATATCATGAGCACCTTAATTCAAGATTTCATCACTTCTCACTTAGATTCTCAGGAAACAGGTTTCTAACTGCTCTCTCTGCACTATTCTCTCCTCTCTCTGGTCCTTCCTCCACACCATTTCAAAGAAATATTCCTGAAGTACTGCTTTGTTATGTCACTCTTATGCTCAAAAATTTTCAATGGCTCCCTATCGCTTCTAAGATAAAGTGCAAATACCCTTGGTTGTTATTCAAAGTCATTCATAGTTAGTCTGGCTATGGCTTACCTTTCTAGCCTTATACACATTATTCATCTAACTATGCTTGGTTGCATACAAACCAGTCTATTTCCTATTTCTCATAAACAATACTGTTTCTTGAGTAGCCATACTTTTAAGGCTATTGCCCTGCATCTCAAATGTACTCACTCCCTCCTCACTTTATCTCTTAAAATTTCTAGGTACAAAACTCTTAGCTCTAGGGCTTCATCTTCTACAAGAGACCTTCCTTGACCCCCTAGCTGCAGCCACTATTGCTTGTGTCTCCTGTAAGAATTTGCTCACTTTTTTCTTTGTATTCCTCGCATGCTCTATAAGTGCATCACATATTGCAGGCACTACAGAAATGACTGTTGATTAAGTAGTGCTCCTGGTGGGAACTTTCTTTAAAACTCTAATAAGTTTCAGTCCCTACCTTCAGTCTTTCTATCTCCAACATGTAATGTGGAATTTCAAGATTCCTTGTGGCTTAGAAAAGCCAGCTTAAATAAGTTTAAAACAAGACTAGACAGTCTCCAAATAAGGAGTGAAGAAGTTCTCTGATCAGTAAAGGTCATGAGATTTAATGTAAGGACTTGGTGACATCTATTCTGGCTACTCAGAACTTTTTAGCTTGGTCATAGCTTCTTAAAAATATAGTCTTAGAAATTCAAGCTGAAAGGAATCTTAAAGATTATTTAATCTAACAGTCTCATCTTATAGATGAGGAAATAAGCCAGAAGTACAGTTAAGGCAATCAGGGCTCAGAGACATTAGGTGCCAAATATCCCACAAGTACTAAGTGGCAGAAGTAGGGCTTAAATTCATATCTTACTTGGAAGCCAGGAATTTTTTATTACATTTCATTGCCTCTCAGGTAAAGTAAAAGAGCTAGTTTGGAATTTAGAGAGAGGCAGGTAGAATTTGGCTGCTCAGTATACCAGTGGTAGTTAAGTTATGTAGAGAAAGTAGGATGAAACAAATGTGGAAAGAAAGAAGTCTAAATCAGCAGCAGAAGAGGAAAATGTTCTGAATATCAACAAACCAAGGGAGGCCCCTCTTGAATAGAGAAAGCACTGGGGAAGGTGAATGCAGAGTAATCAATCCACTATCTTTCATCCATTCTATTGGGATTCATTAATGGGACTTGCAATTCTACTGGGAAAGAGAAGAACAAGAGAAATATTAAACTAAGATAAAAATTCTCCAGAATGGGCATTTTTTTAAAGGAAGGATAAAACAATTTATAAGGCAAAGGGAAAAACTTTTTTCTCCCTGATATGCACAATTCAGATAGAGATTTATAAAGGATATGACCTTCACCCAAAATAAATTCCCCAAATGCACTACTGTCTTTCAGTAATAGATTCAGAGAGAATATGTGTTTCATGTGTTTCTTAGAAGTTATATGCACTTTCAAAAGCAACAACAGAAAGGTGGTAGAAGACTTTGTGGCTTCCAAATTATGTTTGCACCATCATTTGGGCCTTCAAGATATTCTTTCTTAATGCCCTTTTTGAAAGCCAAGTCAGACCAACTTTGGTATAAAATATCAGATCTCCCCCTAAGGCTATAGGTAACACATCACAGTATAAAATCTGCTTTGGGCAATTCATGGATTGCCTACTTCTAGAACACAAATAAGGTTTTGAAGGTTTAAATTTTAAGACTATCTTGACTGTTTATACAATTGGCTTCTTTTTGGAAAAATCCATTTTGTCACTTGTAAATGTTCAATACCTGACATAAAACTGGATTATGAATAGAAAAATCTATATACTAGAGTGGATCATGGCTGGAAATGATAAAGTTAAAACATATCTATCATAAAATATTTATTAAGCGCCCACTGTATTAGGCATTGTTCTAGGTGTTGAGACTATCGATCAATGAATGTAACAATCCTCTACTTCCAAGAAATTTTGAAAGGAGCAACAAGTACATGTATAAATGGATACAAATAAATATAAATAACATATATATGAACGAAATACAAGGTAATGTGAGAGAACAAAGCAATTGAGAGAGAACAGGGAAGGCTTCATATGAAAGACAGTACTTCAGCAGCATCTTGAAGAAAAGAAGGAATTAATTGGGGAAGAGAGGGTAAATTGCAGGAACAGATTAGCCATTCCAACCATTGAGATCAGTCAGTACAAAAGGTGGAAGATGGATTGTTGTGAATGAAGAATAAAGAAAAGGCCAATTTGGTTGGGTAACAGTAAAGGGAGAGTTGCACAAATAAATGTTGAGTTTAGGTCACAAATACCTTTAAAACCTAAAAAACGAGTTTATATTTGATGCTCAAAGCAATAGGCAACCACTGGACTTGAATGAGTAGGAAAATAAATTGCCTCCATTTCCTCTCTGCTCCCTCATGTCTTATTTTGATTTCCAGCCTCTTCTCTCAACTGAAACTGTTCTCTCCAAATTTATCTCCCAATGCCAAACCTGATGATCTTTTCCCAGTCTTTACCCTTTTTAGTTTGTCTGCTGTGTTTGATCCTACTGACCATTCCTTCCTCCAGAATAACCTCTTTTCCCTGTTCTTCACCTCCTAAATTGTCCTTCAAGGTTATGTCCTTTATTCTTTATGTTCCTATCTAAACCCTTTGCTACTAAATTCCTTAAACCATGGCTTAAGGAAAAATCAATTTGACACCAGTGTATAGGTTGGGCTAGATTGCAATTTTTATTTTCTAATAATCTAAGTGAGAAAAAATTAGTGCCTGAACTAATTAATAACGAAGAGAAAGAAGGGGTCAGATATGAAAAATATAGTGGAGGTAAAAATAGCAAGGTTTGGCGGATGAAAAGCTGGAAAGGTGAAGTGAAGGAGAATGAAGAATCAGGTATAATTCGGGGATAATAAACTAGAAGATTAGAAAGACTGTAATACATCTGACAGGAAAAAGGAATGTTTGAAAGAAGAAAGTGAGGATAATAATAATAATGATAAGTTTTATTTTAGCTCTGTTGAGTTTGAGATATTTATAGATAGATCCAGTTTTAAACTTCAAACCAGTAACTGGTGATGGCAGATTGAAATCTAGTAAGAAACTGTGGTTTGATATACAGATCAGGAAGTCATAGAGATGATAGAGCATAGAAACGATAATTAAGTCCATGTGGTTTAAGGAATTCAGTAGCAAAAAGTTTAGATAGGAACATAAAGAATAAAGGACATAACCTTGAAGGACAATTTAGGAGGTGAAGAAGAACAGGGAAAAGAAGTTATTCAGGAGGTAGGAATGGTCACTAGGATCAAACACAGCAGACAAGCTAAAAAGGATAAAGACTGGGAAAAGATCATCAGGTGTGACAATTAGATAAATTTGGAGAGAACAGTTTCAGTTGAGAGAAGAGGTTGGAAATCAAAATAAGACATGAGGGAGCAGAGAGGAAAGGGAGGCAATTTATATAAGCAGCTTTTTTCTAGAAGTTTGGCTGAGAAAGGAAGGAAAGATAAAGGATGAACACTTAAATTGAATAAGTAGGATCTAGATGTCTTTTTGTTTTAAGATGGATAATTTGGTATATTTGAAGGTAATAGAGAAGGAAATAGACAAGAAGAGGAAAAGACTTAGGGGATGATTGAGGTTTCAGTATGGAGAGGACTGAGAGGATGGGATTGAGGCAATATAACAATAACTAGCACTGTATATGCACAATGCCTTGCAACTAGTATTTTGTCTTCATAACAAAGCTAGCATACTATAGGTGCTATCCTTATTTTACAGATGAAGAAACTAGGGCAAACAGGTTAAGTGACTTGTACAGGGTGACCCAGGTAGTGGATGTCTGAAGCTGAATTTGAACTCATATTCCTGACTCCAGGTCCACTGCTCCATCCACTATGTTATTTATCTGCCAATAGACAGGGACAATGATCATAGGGAAGAGAAGGGTTGTCTTATTGCCTGAAAGTGGAGGAAAAAAGAATGTGGGGAATATCAAGGTTTTTGAGATTAAAAGGGGAGAAAGAGAAAGTTTAAAGACCTCAGTTTTTTTCTCAGTAAAATAAGGTGAGGTATTCAGGAAAGCAAAACAGGTGTATAGGCTTGAAGAGAGAAGGGAAAGTTTGAAAAAATCTGTCAGAAGTTAAACAAAAAACCAATGGAAGAAATAAAAGGATTGCCTTATCCAAGGGAGGGTTCATTTGGAGTTAAAAACAACATTCTGAGAATTACCAGAAAATCAAATTGTTTTCAAAGAGACAGACATAAGAATTAGAAACTAAATTGCCAGCATTCACTGGATTATGGAGAAATTCTGAAAGGGAATTACAGAAAACAAATAAATAAATAAACAGATAGATAGATAGATAGATAGATAGATAGATAGATAGATGGATAGATAGATAAATCTGCTTCTGCTTCATTGTCTACACTAAAGTCTTTAGAGTATGTGAATCACAATAAAATGTGGCAAGTCCTCAAAGAGATAAGAGTACCAGATTATATTACCTGTCTCTTGAGAGCCTATACATGGGTCAAGAAGCAACAGTCAGAACCGAATATGAAATAACTGATTATTTGAAGACTGGGAAAGGAATATGACAAAGCTGTATGTTGTCACTTTATTTAATTTATATGCAGAGTATATCATGCAAAATGCCAGGCTAAATGGGTCAAAAGCAAAAATCAAAGGGGCCAGGAGAAATATTTTTTAAAATCTCAGATATTATACATTACAAGCCAGAGTGTGTGAATGTGATCTCTGATTCCATAGTTAATTATTCCATTGTATAATTCTGAATAATCTGGGTCATCCCTAGCACTATGTCTTACTAGTTCTGCTTCTATATAACAAATAGCCTGGTGTGTATGGATGTGTGTATAGAAGGTTGGGGAAGCAGGATCCATTATTTTGTTTTATTGCTACTAAGAGCTGGTCTCATGAGTAAAATCCCTCCAGGAACCCAATAGGCTGCCCATACACAGGTCCTTCTTTCTTTGGTATCTCAGAATTCCCTCAGACTTTTGTCACACTACAGTTGGGATAATCAGGGCTGATCAGACCTGCCACCTTACAGATATGTAGATAATACCATTCTGATGGCAGAAAATGAAGAATTAAAAAGCCTTTTGATGAGGTTGAAAGAGCAGAAGCTAGCTTGAAACAACATTGAAAAAACTAAGATGATGGTGACTGGTCCCATTGCTTCCTGGCAAATAAATAAGGGAAGAAGAAATGAAAACAGTAACAGATTTTATATTCTTAGGCTCAAATATCACTGCAGATGGTGACTGTAGCCATGAAATTAGAAGATGTTTCTTGGAAGGAAAGATATATCTAATGGAAAACTCTAAAAAGTAGAGACATCACCTGACTAACTAAAGTCCACAGAGTCAAAGCTATGTTTTTCCACTAATAATGTACTGCTGTGAGAGTTAGACTGTGGAGTCTACACTAAACACTACAGAATCTATGCTTTTGAACTATGGTGCTAGAGAAGAGTTTTGAGAGTCTCTTGAACATCAAGGAGATCAAATCAGTGAATAGTTAATTCAGATTACTCAGAGGAAGAACAAATACTAAAGCTGAATCTTAAATATTTTCTCCACATAATGAGAAAATGACTCATTGGAAAAGATCCTGATATTGGGAAAAATTGGTAGAAAATGGACAAGGGGATGGCAGAGATTGAGTGGACAGATCGTGTCACAGAAGCAGCAAACATAATTTTGGACATATTTTGGAAGACAATACACAAAAGAAGGGTCTATATACCATGGTCCATGTAGTCCTGACGAGTTGGACACAACTGAACAAATGAAAAACTGACAACACAGTTTTGACTTCTTCCAGCTTCTTTTGATAGGTAAAAGTGAGGGAAACAGATGAAAATATAAGTAAATTAGGGCTCAGTTTTGGTAAGGGATAAGCAGCAATAGGAGAAGGGAACAAGAGATTTGGCTAACAGAGGATAGGGAGAGTAAGGAAAGGGAAATCTGAGCAAGTGTCAAGCCCAAGAAAATCCTCAGACACAAAAAGATTACAGTTCTCAGTAGGTAGGGTTAGAAGGAATGAGGCAGAGAGAGAGATGAAATGACAGATTAGAGTCAGATACAGGAATATCAGAGTTGTTGGAAAGTTGGAACACTTGTGCATAAGAACAAGCCTGACAGAAATTGGGGCATTAAATGCTAGGCCTTAGGCTAAAATAATAGGGATCAGCTATATTCCAGGATCTTTTTGGGAATTCCACTACAGAGAGAATATGTTAGAAAACCTCTCAATTTCACCTTTACAACATTTCTACTAAATGAGCCCTGTTCTTCTTCAACATTGCCACTCCCCAGTATAGGCCCTTATTAACTTGCACTTGGACTGCTGCAATATCCTGCTAGTGGGTCAGCCTGTCTCAGATCTCCTCCCTCCAATCCATCCACCATTTAGCCACTAAAGGGAATTGCCCAAACTCCTTTAGGGTGAGTGGATGGCAGAACTGTATCTAGTGATTTCTGCACCTGGGTCAGACACAAACTCATCCTCAAAGACAGATTCTTTTGGGGATAGATTAGGGTGGGTTAAGCAAGAACTGATCTGAAGTACATAGATAACCCTAATGGAACTCTAGTCATAAACTTCCTATTCATTAATTATTCTTGCTAACTAGGTGCCAAGCTGGTTACTTTCTGCCCATCTTCCACTTATACATACTTCACATCTCTATTTATAACTCTAGTGGACATTCAAAAAACACTGTGAAAACTTCTGAATATTGTTCTATTTTCTTTCCCCCCAACAAAATTCAAAGAAGTGATTTATAAATATCACCTAAGATTCCCCGCCCCCCCCAATTCAAAAAGCTACCATGTGATTTCTTTTGATCCTTTACAAGGTACACTAAGTCTGAGGTGAAATTGAAGGGGCAGGAAGAAATGAAATTTAAAAAAAAATATATCAAAATCAAACATTTTCTTTTTCAAAATAATTATTTATTAAACTACCAAGTAGCCTTCAATAACACAATCATATAAATCAAAGCTCAGAAGCAAAAAGACAAAGATTAAATGCTTGGTTCATTTTACTGATGAGTCCAATCCTATCATCAACAGTCACAGAACATTTGAATATTAAATAAGACTATAATCCTAAGCAAATTTTTATTTAAAAACCTTAAAAATAATTCAGTTTTCTGGATTAAAGAACCAAAGGAATGCTATATTCTAGATAATGTAAAATTATCTTGAAAGTTGCTCTAATATGTTGTTTGTAGAATATAGAACATGCTGAAATAGCTGAAGTATTTAGAAATTATTCAAATTTCAGAAAGTGTTCAAGAAGCTAAAAAAACTAACTAGTCACATACTATGAAGGATTCAAAAATGAAAAAAAAATTGTGTTTTGAAACACTTAGTGACATCATTACATGTATTTTGGTAGCATCTACAAACAAATATGCAGAGGCCCCAAATCACAAAATTAAATCACCATCCTCAAATATCAATAGAAATTATTGATTTTGTCAACCTCCCCTTCCCACCCCACTCCACTCCCCCAAAAAAAGGGAAGGGAAAAAACTTATTACATATGAGTTTGGTATTGAGTTAGTTAATAAGGACAAGAAGCTTGAAAGACTTTAAAAGAACTACTTCACAAATTCTCTGTTTCTGTCTCTCTGTCTCTGTCTCTGTCTCTCTCTTTCTCTCTCTCTCTCTCTCTCTCACACACACACACACACACACACACTGTAAGTAGGTCTCTCAAGTAATGAGATGGAAGAGAAAATTAGCAACACAGGAGACTGTAAAACTCTTGGTCACCTGTGGAGATGGAATAAATTTATGTCCAAAGAAGAAATGGAACTCTTAATTGAACACCAGCTAGATAATTTTGACTATATTAAGTTAAAAAGTTTTTGTACAAACAAAAATAATGCAGACAAGATTAGGAGGAAAGCAATAAATTGGGGAATCATCTTTACATTTAAGCGTTCTGATAAAGGCCTCATTTCTAAAATATACAGTGAACTGTCTCATATTTATAAGAATTCAAGCCACTCTCCAATCAATCAATGGTCAAAGGATATGAACAGACAATTTTCAGATGATGAAATTAAAACTATTTCTAGTCATATGAAAAGTTGCTCCAAATCACTATTGATCAGAGAAATGCAAATTAAGACAACTCTGAGGTACCACTACACACCTGTCAGATTGGCTAAAATGACAGGAAAAGATAACGATGAATGTTGGAGGGGATGTGGGAAAACTGGGACACTGATACATTGTTGGTGGAATTGTGAATGGATCCAGCCATTCTGGAGAGCAATTTGGAACTATGCTCAAAAAGTTATCAAACTGTACATACCCTTTGACCCAGCAGCATTTCTATTGGGCTTTATCCCAAAGAGATCTTAAAGGAGGGAAAGGGACCCACATGTGCAAGAATGTTTGTGGTAGCCCTTTTTGTAGTGGCAAGAAACTGGAAACTGAATGGATGCCTATCAATTGGTATATGAATGTTATGCAATATTATTGTTCTATAAGAAAGGACCAGCAGGATGATTTCAGAGAGGCCTGGAGAGACTTACATGAACTGATGCTGAGTGAAATGAGCAGAACCAGGAGATCATTATACATGGCAACAACAAGACTATATGATGATCAATTCTGATGGACATGGCTCTCTTCAACAATGAAATGTTTCAAATCAGTTCCTATTCAGCGATGAAGAAAGTCACATACATCCACAGAGAGGCCTGTGGGAACTGAGTATGGACCATAACATAGCATTTTAATGCTTTCTGTGAATGTTTGCTTGCATTGTGTTTCCTTTCTGATTTTTTTTTCTTGTATATACGATTTTTCTTGCACAACAATGATAACTGACAGAGTATAGTTGACCTGAGTCAGTACTGTGAAGGGAGAAAGGCCAGAGCAAGGGTCATGGATTAGAACTGAAAGGGATGGAGGTTATAGACGGTGTCTGTAGACAAAGAATATATTTAGAAAGAATGTGATGGAAAGATAAAAGGAAAAGAGATTCTGATTAGAAAGAAAAAATGTCAGAATTCAGAAGCACGGATGTTGTCTGGTTATAAGTGATAGTGAAAGCTAAGATATGACCCTTCCTCCAGGGAAATGAAATGGAGTGAAGATGAGATTCGTTAATTTATTAAGTGTGAAAGCAGGATTTTTTTTTTTCTTAAATTTATTTTATTTGCATAACATATGTGTGGGTAATTCTTCAACAATAACCCTTACATAGCTTTCCGTTACAAATTTTTCCCCCCAACTTCCCCACCCCTTCCCTAGATAGCAGGATATCCACTACATGTTAATTATGTTAAAATATTGGCAAATCGAATATATGCATACATATTTCCAAACTTATCATTGTTGTGCAAGAAAAATCTTATCTACACAAACGATATATCAGATAAAGGAAACACAATGTAAGCAAACATCAATCAAGGAGTATGAGAATGTTATGTTGTAGTCCACATTTCGCATCCCTCTGGGTGTATATAGCTTTCTTCAGTGAACAACTGGAGGTGGTTTGAAACATATCATTGTTGAAGAGAGCCATGTCCATCAGAATTAATTGTCATATAGTACTGTTGTTGCCGTGTATAATGATCTCCTGGTTCTGCTCATTTCACTCAGCATCAGTTCATGTAAGTCTCTCCAGGCCTCTCTGAAATCATCTTGCTGGTCATTTCTTACAGAACAATAATATTCCATAATATTCATATACCATAATTTATTCAGCCATTCTCCAATTGAAGGGCATCTATTCAATTTCCAGTTTCTAGCCACTACAAAAAGGGCTGCCACAAACATTCTTGCACATGTGGGGCCTTTTCCTTCCTTTATGATTTCTTTGGGATATACGCCCAATAGAAATGCTGCTGGGTCAAAGGGTATGCACAGTTTGATAACTTTCTGAGCATAGCTCCAAATTGTTCTCCAGAATGGCTGGAAAGCAGGATTTTTAAAGGTAATGAGTATGTATATTTAAGCATCAGGTATTAGAGAAGGAGTAAGGATACAGAGTGTGACCATGAGCCAAGTATGGGATATCAATCCAAAAGCTATCAAGCTTATAATAAGAGAGGGAAGTCATACAGCTGAATGAATTGGATCCACTACAAATTCATATTCTTTGCTTTAAATTGGACTTTTAATGCTTACAACAGTCCCTTAATTCTTCCTTGATTGACTCTATCCCACTGATGTCAGGAGCTGTTTCAAACCTTTTTCTCAACTTAAACTCCTGACACCATCCCTCTCTGAACAAATATCCCAGTCTCTTACTTCATTGGAAAATCAGGACTATACACTGCGAGTTCACTCATCTCTACTACTTCATAACTCAGAACCTGTCTGCTTCTTTACCCTATCATCTTCTCCTTCAGTCAATGGTCATGGAGTAAAAGAGGATGGACTTAAAAAAAAAATACTACCCCAAATACAAAGTTTAAGGCTAGTAGGATGATTTCTTAAGACATAGAACTGGAGGAAAATTTCTTTTATTCCTACTTAATAACTAGTCATTGAAAATTTTATATAAGGAGGTCAACCAGACAAAGAAAAAGATAAACTGTTTTCTATTCAGCTCTTCTCTTTGATAATTAAATCAATCAGTCACTGGTTTAGTTGAAACACTGAGATCAGCCACAGGATCCGATGATACACCACCACCATCTTGTAGAATACAGATACTGTAGAATTCAGGACTATAAGGAACCTCAAAGATCACCTAATTCAAATCCCTTATTTTAAAAATGAATAAGTGAATAATAAATCCATGAATAAACTGAGGCCCAAAGTGATAAAGTGCCTTGATCAGTCACATAGTAATAAGCACAGTCAGGATTTGACTTGAAGCCTTCAGAATCTAAATATAGTGTTTTTCATCACAAGACAGGCTTCACAGCTCCTTTCTATCCCCAGAGAGCAGAAAACAGCCCCATACTGAGTGCTATCCTTAGGGAGAGTCTCTGGGAGTTAGCATGGCAACATTTTTAGTCCTAATATTCATTTTGCTTTTACTCCAGGGATTTAATTTTTTATTCTGGAAAAATACAATATGATACAATGCTAAAAACCAATAAAAGCCACAGATGGAAAGAAGTACTTACCACATTCTGGTTGATCTTGTGTCGAAAGCACGTGATATTAACTACATAAGGCCAGTCATCAGGTTCCATCAAGACCCCAGTGGCATGGGCGCAGGTCACATGAAAGGAAGCTGGGCAACGTCCGTAAGAGCACTGTATGCAGGCCCCAGAAACTTTCTTAACTCTCTGTCTGCAGAAGATGCATTTCTGAAAGACCAAAACAGAAAATGATGTAAATGTAAATGAAAGCATAGTAGTTCCACTGATTCCCACATACCACGGGCTAAGAGCTATTAAAAAAAAAAAAAAAAAGGCAGAAGGAAAAAAGTCTTATTATACCACTAACAAAACCCATTCTCTCCAGGGATCTTGATGGTGAAAAGAGCAGCAGCATGATCTGTCTACTTTAAAGAAAACATCACTCACACAACTATAAGAAGCATATTTAAATATTCTGGTGATAGAGAAGGCTAAACATATCTGATCACCCTTGCCTTGCTATACAATATAGAAATGAACCCCAAATACATTTCTATGAATCAGCCTAGAATGCCAAGTCCATCTCTGTTTAACCAGCAGATTTTTATACCAGAAATGTGACTGGAGGGTAGGGAAAGGCTTTATAACCTAAGGTAATGTTTAAAAAATACTGCAAGAATACAAAGATGGCTGGGGATTTTTAAAAATTCATTTTCTTTACAATGAAATTAAGAATGTTAAATGGTCTAATGTGGTAACTGAGGACTCAAGTATTTAATAATCCAAATCTGAACCCAAAGTGCCTGAAATGAAAACCTGTTTCCTGAAGTGAGTAAATTGAAAATTACCCCAAAGGGCATAATTTTGTCAAATATTTGTAGCTGGCTGTGCCCAAGGAAGCTAGAATGAAAATAAAAACAGCAATAATGATTATCACAATTCCAAAATTAAATTGCAGACAATTAGTCCTATAACATGTCAGCACATTTCTTATAAGAGCCAGAGAAAATCTAGCACACAGTTTTGTTATAGAAGCTTTGTAAATGAAAACTAGAGGGTTAGTAATCTGTAGAACTACATTAGTACCCGATAAAACCAGAGAAATTGCTAAGTAGTATGGTGGAATGCATTTGGAATAGAAGCACTTGAGTTCCAGTCTTAGCTCTGGCACTTGCCACCTACATGAGTTCCAGTAAGTCATTTCATATCTATAAGCTTCAATTTCCTAAAAATGAAGGGGTTGGACTATAATAATTATAATCACATTTATATACCACCTGCTGTGTACCATGCACTGTGCTTAATGCATTACAACTATTATCTCATTTGATGAGCACAATAACTCTGTGAGGTAAGTGCTATTAGCCTTATTTTATGATTGCAAAAGCTGATGGGGCAGCTAGATGGTACAGTGGATAGAACATCGACCTCTACAGGAAGACCTGAGTTCTAATTTGGCCTCAGACACTTAACATGCACCAGCTGTGTGACCTTGGGCAAGTCTCAACCCCAAATTGCCTCAGCAAAAAAGAAAGAAAGAAAAAACAAAACAAAACAAAAATCTAAAACTGAGGCAAAGAGATGTTAAGTGCATTCCCCCGGGGTCACAAACCTAATAAGTATCTGAGGCCAGATTTAAACTCTGGCCTTCCTGACTCCGGGATCAGCACTTTACCCACTGTACCACCTACTGACCTATTTACCTATCTATATAATTCATAAAGCTCTTTCTAACTATATATCTATGAACATCCAGTTATGAAATTGGGATCAACAACAAACCAACAGACAACTTCTTTGGGGGCCTGGATCACGTGGTAAACTAATAGCTACTTTTTAATTCTGGAATAAGGGGAAAAAAAAACACTTTTGAAACCCCCACTACCTCCAAGAAAAAGCCATTTAAGTCAATGATTTTTGTCAAGATAGTAAGATTAATTACCCCAGAAGAGTTAATGCATCTTTTAAAAGGGACAAGTTTTTATTTTGTATATTAGTTTTTAAAGACTGAACTTGGACTATAATCACAAAGAACAAAAATAATTTTGCACCATTGGGATGGGGGAAAGAAGAAAACAATATATCTATATTTAGGGCAGAAACAGAAACAAAAAGTTTTGTACTATGCACACGGAAGATGATTGTCAGTACTGGTAACCTGTCCACTCCCTACACTTCAAGAGTTGATTTCACAAAAAAATTGATCACTTGGATGCTAAACTTCTTCAAATTTCTGTCCCTGAGAGGACAGAAATACAGTTAATCACTAGGCATATATGTAAAAGCATATTAGAATTCATGGCAGAATTTGTATTAGGTTAGGCCAGCACAGTTTTTGAGGAGCAAAAATACTAAATTGTTCAGTTTTACAAAAATCCTTGGCATTGATTTAAAAGTGTATAATTACTATTGAGTCATTTCAGTCATGTTTGACACTTCATGGCTCCATTCGGAGTTTTCTTGGCAGAGGTATTAGAGTAGTTTGTCACACAGCTAGTAAGTGACTAAGGCCTGATTTGAACTCAGAAAGGTGAATCTTTCTGACAGCAGGGCTGACACTAAAGGGGCTAATCAGGCCCACTATTTAATATCCAGATATTAGCAAATAATTTTCAAAAATCTATAATTTATATTTTTCTTAAAAATTCATATAATATTATTAATATTATTATTATTTAAGCATATTGGTGGAAGGTATGGCTAGATAAAATTTGTGTCCAATTTTCTAACCTTGTATTTCTCAAGAATGACTTTTTCCCCATATGTCAATGATCTATAATAGAAGACAAATATATTTAAAGATGGATTAGAAGCATAAGTAGATAAAGCACAGAATAGTAATTAAAAGATCAATACAGAGCAGAGAAGGGTTCTTAAAGCTAAAAAGCTTTTCCATAGCAATTTGTGGAAGAAAGGGACAGAGAAAAGTATAAATACCAACTAAAAGGGATATTTTAGGGGAATAGGTTGTAGCAGTAATAACGATTTATAATGATACAATATTTTAAGATTTACATTCTCCTCATAAGCTTTTAAGGACTGTTATCACCACTCTGCAGATGAAGAAATGGAGGCACAGAAATTAAATGACTTGCCTCAGGTAAAACAAGTAATGACTGGCAGATACGGGTCTCTAAGTCACAAAGGGAAACTGGTAGAAAAGGTACCTGACAAGAATCTCTTTATCAACCTACTATTTTTATTTATCAACATAAAGGATGGTGTACCTACATGCAAATAAATGCAAGATTTCACTGCCTGAGTAATAATAACAGAAGTCAAGTCCTCTCAAGCTTCATTTATTTTTTCCTATTTCTACTTTGCCCTCTTGTTCTAACACTTCAGGACAATTTCTTTATTTAGTTCTTGTATTATGGTATCAAAATTGCCCACAGTCTTGTTCTAGAATCCTTTTTTCCCCCCTCATTTTTCTCATTTCTCATTTTCTCATTAAATTTCACATTTAATTACTACTAAGATGGCCTTTCCATCCATGTTTTTAATACATCACAGATTTATTCTGTGAGCCATCTCTTCCAATCTCTTCTGTCTCCTTGACCTGCTGAACTCATTTCATTAGCCCTTCCTTCTTTAGTTTGCTTTCTGACTTCTTTCTAGTTTTCTCATTCAAAGCTAGGTTAGTCTAGCCAAATATAAGATGTTAATATAAATGCATATCATATTATTAATAAGGGTTTAATTTGATACCCTGTGCATTATAAGCCATTTATCAATTCTTTGAGCTTGAAATGTTGTAATAGGAGGGAAATAGGTTATGTAATGAAAGCAAAGTATTGAGTAGAAGTAAAACAGAGGAATCGAGGGAGATTGGAAACACTATATTGTGAAACATTTAATAATAAACAGAAACATTTAATAATAAACATCAGGAGTAGAATTTATTAGTTAAAAATTTATTTAAAATTTATTAGGTAAAAAATGCAGGGATAGTAATCATGATCTCAAAAAAAAGTTAAAACTAAAATACATTTAATCAAAAGAGAAAAAAAAGGAAAACTACTCTATGTCAGTCACATTAATCAATACTCTTTTAGACTACTTAAAATAACTAGGCAGTATAAATTAGAATATTAGTTTATATGATGTGGTGAGGTGGCACATGAGCATATATGTCAGACTACTGACCTCTGCAGAAAAATTCATTTAAATCAAAAAGGTAAATGGATTTCCAATTCCAGGTTATTTCCAGGTTATATCTTGCTTATTCTTATCATAGTTTTTAAATTTCTCCCAATTTCCTCAATATTTAAAAATTCCATTTCTGTGAGATCCTTTTAAAATAGGGAAGTGAATTATCCAAGCAGATGTGTGAGGGAACATATTCACACTCAAAGAAAAGTTTACTGCTTGTGTTATGTCTCATTTGTAATCATAAAACTAAATTGTAGTCTTCTATCATTTAAATTACTTTTTTAAAATGAAGGTAATCTGCATAGTCCTGTAATTCAAATACCATTTTTTCCCCTCTCTTTGATTATAAAACTCTGGGGAACTGATGCTGAAAAATTTTACCAAATCTTTTATACATTAAAATGTAAACTGCTTCTAATTTGAAAATCTGCATATGACCATGTATATTTAAATACATAAATATATACTTAGGTGTGTATGTTTGTGTGTATTATATCCAAAATGGAAAGATTTCTAGTTTCAAAAAACAATTTTTTAGTGAGTAAATAGAAAATATGGGAATCAAAAGGTTATTCTTTGCAATGTTGCATAAATGGCTCATCAATAGCAATGAGAATTAGTTAACAAAATAGAAAATTATAAGATCCCTGTAATTTCTCAATGCCATACGACAAGACAATATTTAAGAGTTTATAATAAAGTAAGTTGGTAATATAAGCAAATTACTCCAAAAAATTTCCCTAAAAAAGCATTCTCTCTCTCCTGAAACTCTCCTACATATTAGCAACAAGGAAAGAATGAAGGGATGAAGGGATGAAGGAAGAAAGCAAGTAAAGGAAAAAAGAAAGGGAGAAAAGAAAAGGAAGAAAGGAAGGGAAGGAAGCAGAGAAGGAGGGAAGGAGAGGAGGGAGAGAGGGAGGCTTCACTGATTGGCACCAAGTGCTAGAGAACCAATATATTAAAATCCAACTCCAACCAGAGCAATCTGAATTTTTTTTTTTTTTTTTTTTTTGCTGAGGCAATTGGGGTTAAGTGACTTGCCCAAGGTCACACAGCTGTTACATGTCTGAGACCAGATTTGAACTCAGGTCCTCCTGACTTCAGGGCTGGTGCTCTATCCACTGCGCCACCTAGCTGCCCCGCAATCTGAATTTCTAAAGGAATTGTTAATATTATACCACTTCATGGCCAAAGGAAAAAGTATGCAGTTTTTTTATAAATAATCAAAAATAGCCCCTGAAAAAAACACAAAACAAAACAATGCCAAGTGCCAAATTAATGAAATCTTCCTTCAAATATTTTCA
Organism: Myrmecobius fasciatus; assembly: GCA_023553655.1. Taxonomy (NCBI): domain Eukaryota; kingdom Metazoa; phylum Chordata; class Mammalia; order Dasyuromorphia; family Myrmecobiidae; genus Myrmecobius; species Myrmecobius fasciatus. Next base: position 94,096 of record JAJPUD010000658.1, read on the forward strand.
CAGAATCCAAGAACCCCAGGCCCCCATGAGATACTAGTCCCTCTAGTATGACTCCTAATCTCTACCACCCAAGGCCCTTCCAATATGATTTCAAATCAAGTTAAAAGCACACCTACTTAATTACAAAATTTCCCAGTTTTCAATCAGAAACACAAGTCTCAAAACTTTAGGAAAAAAGTAACCAGCTTTTACTTCATCTAAAATACTAATAAATCTCAATTTAGCTTCAGGTCAGAAATAATGTCCCAAATAATTCCTTCCACATGCCAATTTTAGATTTTCTTATGAAATTTTCAAAATTGGCACATTCACTCTTTAAGTGCTTCTATCACTTGCTGAGGTGCCTCTTTCCTAGTGCAAGAGAGCTGGCTTGGGCTAAGAAAAATTGGATTCAAATCTTAGTTCTGTTCTTTACTACTTGTGGAAAGTCACTTCATTTTTCTAGATCTCAATATCCTCATCTATAAAAAGAGAATGAAGTAACTGATCTCCATAGTTCCTCAAATTTCTAAAAGACCAATGATTACATTTTCATTTTCATAGAATTTTGCTATTGAACAAGCAAATAGATCAGTAGTTTGACCTTGCTTTAGGTATAGTGTTTTACTTTTAAGCCATGGAAAAGGTTGCTTAAATCACGCACGATTTTTCTTCCATGATACTTTCCCTGCTGCCCCTCAAATGAAACTAATCCCTCCTTAAGTGTGCTCAAATCATTTTGTTTGGACCTCTCCCTTCCTTTGTGCCACATTTTGCTTTGTATCATTTTCATGTGCATATATTTCTTCCTATTTTTCAAAATTTCCCTCACTAGACTATTAGCTCTTTAAGGGCAGGAACTGCACCATTTAAAAAAAAATATATATATATATATGTATATATATATATATATGCATCTTTGTGTCCTCATTCTAATTCAATGTTTCATTCAAGAACTTTTTGTTGAATTTGAATATAAGAGAAAAAAGCATATTGCTTCATAATCAGCCCATAACTGATGAATGTTATCTGAAAAAATATGAAATATTAGAGCTTCATTCAAATATTTTCAGAAAATAATTAAACAAATTAGAAACTTTAATGGTAAAAAATAGCAATCACCCACACAGTCCCCTGATGATTTATCGTAGAATGGGAATGACCTGTGTTAGACAGGTTCAACTAAATTGGAAAAGTTCAAATGTAAGCTCAGAAATTCAACAACAGAGAGAAGCAGCCAAGTTCATTCTGAAGTGGCTTCTTAGCAGAGACTGACCTCACTGATCCATTAAGATTTAATGTTCTAAGGACATAAGAAAAAGGATCTTAAACATTTTAGAACTGCAGCCAACTATTTCTTAGATTGCAACAAAATTCCAATTATATTAGATTTAGACCTACAAGGGATTTCAACAGGCATCTAATCCAAGACATTCATTTTACAGGTTAAGAAACTTTGGCCTAAGAAAGTTGATTGTTTTATCCAAAATCACATATCTAGCAAGGGGCAGAACAAGATTCAAAGCCAGGCCCTTTAAACCTGCCTCTGTGGCAATTTCTTCCTATCAATTCAATGTCCTCCCCTTCACAATATATGTTCAAGGAGTACAGACTAATTTTAATGCAATAGAGTAATGTCAATGTCAGGAGTAATTCTGAATTATATGTTATTGTGGATTAGACCACTCAGTGTAGATAATTGAGAATTAACTGTATATTATAAGAACCTAGCTCCAAAGTTGTTCCCTCACTTGACCATACTTTATTAATGCAAAGGAAGCTTAACCCTTCTGAAAACAGTTTAAACCAGATTGAATTAGAAGTAGCACCAGAGGGATTATTTTTTTAGTAAGAACCTAGAAGCAATTTACTTGACTAGAGGAAAAAATGCAAAGAAATCCTTTATCACAAAATAGCTTCCTTCATCTCTTCACCAATAAACCTTCCATCCATTTCAGAATAGCTATCCTTTCCTGCTGATATCAACAAGCCACAAAGATAAATATTTTATTTTTCCTATAAAATTCTAAAAAGGCATTCTTAAAAGTTAAATAAAATAAAACTAACACAAACCTGTGATGGAAATAGTCCTCACAGAGGAATATGTCATTTAAAGGTTGCATGCTGAAATATTTAGTAATGGAAATCTATCTGTCAAGTTCTTAAGAGTAAGCTCTGATAAGGATACAAGTTCTCCTATCAAATTTTCATCTACCTTAAGGCTGGCCTCCCAGACAAAGAAGAAGGATGTTACTCTGATGTAAAGGATTTGGAAATGCAAGAGTTTCAGAGCTCTGGGATGAAAAAGGGTCATGATCAACTATGCAGACTTTGGCTTTGGAGAGACACCCCGCAATGGCACACATGTAAAGCTGTGTTGGCTACGTATGGGGAGGCAGCTGTTTGCTGCTTAAGCTCTCCTGCAGAGACTCGATAGATTACAAAAAGCTGGGATTAAAGAAAAAAAAAATGGGGGAGGTGGAGGAGCTGCATTAAGAATGGAGTCCATGGGGCAGCTATTTGGCGCAGTGGTTAGAGCACCAACTCTGAAGTCAGGAGGTCCCAAGTTCAAATATGGCCTCAGACACTTAACACTTCCTGGCTGTGTGACTCCCCTACCCCCGGGGCAAGTCACCATGGGGTAGGAAAAGGCAAGATCTCCCTAGATAGGGAAAATTGAACTCAAATGTCTTAAATAATACAAATATTCTTCAAATCACAGAAATAAAAAGGCCAGGAAAAGCAAAGCTGGGGGAAGGAGGATTTAAACAGGCCTTGGAACTATACTTCTTATGTCCATTTTCTTTTTTAAAAAACAAGGACAATTTAGTTTTAAAAGAGTTTTGAGGAACATTTAACATTTAGAAATGAGGTCAGCTCAATGTTTGGTCAAAAACCCAAATCTCCTTTTTTACTAAAGATGATTTTAATATTGAACCTCCTTTTTTTGCTGAGTCAGTTGGGGTTAAGTGACTTGCCCAGGGTCACACAGGTAGGACATTATTAAGTGTTTTAGGCCACATTTGAACTCAGGTCCTCCCGACTTCAGGACTGTTGTCCTATCCACTGCGCCAACTAGCTGCCCCTTAATATTGTACCTCACAAGAGTTTTGTGTCATATAATTGGGCAGCAGTGATAAGCAGTGTAGTTAAAGTATGGCTTCCCCCTCAAAGACACATTCGAATGTTTTTTTTAATAAGGAAATACCAAGTTCAAAAAATCTGCAAAGATGCATTTAGCATAACCTTAGAAATGGTAAATATACTTTCATTTTCTTGCCTTTACTCCTCACAAATTCCAATGGATAAATACCCAGAAGATGTTAATCTTACTGCAGCCCAGGATAATGAAACATTTAAAATCATATGCCACTGAGAATATTGGTCAAATCATTTTCCCCTCCCAAACTTAATCTAAACTAGAATTTCTAGAACAAATTCATTTTAAATGTTACAATATAACTATAAAGTAAATAAAATCTACAAAGATTTCATTATAATTTATCTAATTTTGTATTCCTTGGCTTCCAGGTAGCACACATGTATGATTTTATTACTGTGGGAGACTTGCAGAGTAGAAAATTCCCTCCAGATCACAAACATTTGTAAATGTAGGCTCACAGAGAGTTTGTCTTTGGAAATGATGAGTAGCATTTATGTAGGGATTCATATGTACCAGGCAGTTAATCTAGAGCCAAGTAACTAGTATACAACAAGAAACAAGACTTGAACCCAGAAACTCCAGAATCCTATGTTGTCTCTATATTCTATATGAAAAAATAATCAAAAATGTTAAAGTGTACAACTGATTCTCTAGAGAGAGGAAATGACATTTTCATTATCTGTTTGTTATTCTGACTCAATTTTTGTTTTCTAAATCTCAACTTTCTTTACTAATTCAACTGCAGTCATGGAATGAAATAAATGTATTTCATCTTGATCAAATAAATAAATGACCAATTTATCTTCTTTTCCTGGAGAAGAAAATGGCAAACCATTCCAGTATTTTGGCCAAGAAAACTTCAAACATATTTAGGAAGAGCTGGACAAAACTGAAACAACTGAACAACAATACCAACATCCTCTTTCTTGCACAAACTTGCCAAAGTATGTGAAAACAGGCTCCAAGTCTGCCATGAAAACAGTAGTCTTCTTTCAAAATAATATAACTTGCTGTGTACTATTGGCATGAAAGCTCCTAATCCAAATCATTGACAGCTTGTGGAGTGGACAGATGAGGTGAGGAAAATATTTTAAATTAGTTCATATATCTTGTTGAAATCTAGGAAAAATCTATACATTTCTTACAGATATAAGAAAAAATATCCTTCACCCTGAAAAACACACACACACACACACACACACACACACACACACACACACACACA
>JAJPUD010000658.1:98472-149486 GCA_023553655.1 Myrmecobius fasciatus
ACACACACACACACACACACACACACACACACACACACACACACACACGGCAATTTTTAGCTAGGATAGTTCAATAAGCCAAATTTTACCCTACTTCATTTTTCCCTATTGAAGGCTTTACTTTGAGGGTATCTTAGAATTCTAAGACCCAAAAAGAGGGCTGATATTGCAAATCAGTATAAAATTTGTTGAGTTTAAATTTAAATGATTTTAGAAATCAACATCTCATTTTTTTACCAAAAAAAAATTCATTATGAACTTGACTTTAAAAAATAAACAAAAATTAAATAAAATACATAATATTGTCTGAATAAAATTTTATGGTCGTTAAACTATTTACAATCCTTTCAGAAAAATATTTGCAGATTTAGCCAAAATAAGAACACTGGCCTTTAACTTTCTAACTCTATTTACTTAAATACTTAGTTTTGTTGTTTGTGTGTTATGTAAAAGTAGTTGGTATTTTTGTTTTCATTCTACTGACTTTGCTTTAAACACAGGTTTTCAATTTTTTCTCCTTAATACTAGGTACATAAATCTTAGTCTAATATTAATCATGAGAGAAAAATTACATTCTGTACATTACATTAAATGCACATTATAAAATATCAATGTTCAGTAAGGGTCTACTATGCTAAATTTCCATGTTTTAAGATAACATGAAGAGAATTCTATCATCTTCCAAATTGAAACTTAAAAAATAAAAACAAATTTTAAAAAGTAAAAACTCATATGTGGTGGGCCCTGACATGAAAGATATAAATAGTTCAGGGCAAACAAGGGCTCCTCTGCAGCTGTGGAATTCTGGCCCTGCTACTACCTCTTTTATAGCATCTTAAAGTTTTCCAATCACTTTCCTCCCAACAATCCTAGCTCCTGGAAGTATTATTAAGCACCCATTTCCAGATGAGGAAACTGCGGCTTCAGAAAGACTGAATAATCCCATCAGTCACTGCATGGAAGCCAGCAGCATCTGGAGTTGGCCGACTCCAAGCCAGCTGTGCTGCCAGCCTGACGCCCTTCTAGGCCACCCTGTCACAGCTGTGAGCCATTGCAGAAACATGAACTTTCTAGAAGAGCAGTGTCAGGTGACTCTCAAGAAGCATAATCTGGCACGAAAAAAAAGAGCAGACGGACCCCAGGCCAGGCAGGAGGGCAGCTTGGGCCAGCCCTCGGGCCTAGGAAAACCTGGTCTTCTGAGTGACTGGAGAACTGGGGTGGCGAGGGGAGGAGGGTAAGGGTGAAAGCGGATGCTGACGCTAACCCTGAGCCATTAAGGTTGGCTCTGTATTCCCTAAGATACATTTTCAATGGGATCCCATTATAAGCATATATGCTTCATTATAATCCATAATACCCAATGTCTTTAGTATTATCTTAACTTCTGTGATTTGTTGTATGCTTCCTCACCAGAACAAATATTCTGAAATAGGGCAGTGTCAGGCTTGGAATTTGGAAAACTGGTATTAAAATCCTTCCTCAGGACACTTACTAGCTAGGTTATTTTGAACAAGTCACTAGACTTCTCAGCTTCAGTTTCTTTATCTGTAAAATGGGAATGATAGCAGCACTTACCTCACAGGGATGTTGTGAACAGCAAATAAAATAACACATTCATAGTGCTTTGCAAACCTTGCTCTAAAGAGCTTCTATTAGCTGTTACATAAAAAGAGATATTTGGGGGCAGCTAGGTGGCGCAGTGGATAGAGCGCCAGCCCTGAAGTCAAGAAGACCTGAGTTCAAATCTGATCTCAGACACTTAACATTCCCTAGCTATGTGACCCTGGGCAAGTCACTTAACCTCATTTGCCTCAGCAAAAAAAGCAAAAAAATAAAAAAATAAAAAGAGATATTTAAAAAAACACAACACAAAACTCACAAATAGGGTTGACTTGAAAAAACTGAACTTAAAATACAGAATATCCCATACTTTTATCATTGTTTAAACTTTATATGCTTTAGGATTAAAATGAAAGAAAAGCAAAATTTATTAAAAGAAATAAATAAAAGCTAGAAAGACAAACTACTGCATTATATCCTCCATTCATATCAGAAGGTGTTAACCTTCAAGCCCAGCAGGGAGTACCATTTTACTATAAATGCTAAAATTATCTCACTGGGAAGTCTAAGGAAGAAACAGTCACATTTAGACTAGAACCAGGGGAGGGGAACATCCCACTTAAGTCCAAGGCAGACATCTTCAGTTTACTCCCCACTTAAAGCCGTATCAGACATCAGGCACCAGGGGGTAAGTAAGTGACATTGGCATATACTCAAAGGCAGGTCACTCACTGGCACACTCAACCCTGTTTGAACAATTAAAAAGTTCTGATCACAAACAGCTAAGCCTGCCAAAGGCCGGGCTTGGACAACTTCTTTTCCTCTTACTTTTCCAGAAATAATTATAATTTATTGAAAACAGACCTTCAGCATAACTTCTTAGAAGGCAGGAGCTGATGTAAATGGTTAGATCATAGAAGGAAAGAAGTCAGACACATTGAGAGTAGACTAGAAGAAAATGCAAAACACTTCAAATATTCAATATTCACCAAAGTTTCAGATCACTTCAGAGTTGTCCTGAAATGGTCAGACCTGGTCTTTTTGAAAACAGAGCACAATTTTTAAAATACCACAAAGGCAATAGATTCTTGTAGATATGTTATTTTACTGAAAGCCATTGCTCAAGGGAAAAAAAATCATACTGTATTCTAATGTGTTATTCAACAAGAACAACAAAAAAAAGTTTTTTAACCATCTCCTTCATATAGAATAATGTTCTGGGACCTGGAGGAGATAGTTTTCTAAAAAGACATAGTCCCCAAGGAGTTCAAGGAGCTTTTTATTCAAGAGAGGGTTAAGGCTCAGTGTGCTAAACACTATTAAATGACAGCTATATTACAATATTATGTAAAGTCCAAAAATAAGAGTCATTAGGAAACAAGATTAAAAGGTGCCATTTGAAGTAGGTTTTAATTTTGGTTGAGGATTTAAAGAGTGGAAGGAAATAGATAAAGGAGGTAGAATTCTCCTGGTAGCCTGAAAAAACACAAGAAGTGAAGGGGGAAAGTAGAACATAAAGAGTTTGGCAAGAGCTAGATTTGTTGAGGGAATAACAAAAGATAAGACAAATGGCAAGGAGTCTGCACAAGGATTTTCTGCTATGGAGCTTTGGTATATCTATATCTGGGGATGATTATCTCAAGAGTCTTCCATCCCACTTCTAGTCCTAGAAATTATTATTAAAAAAAAAAAAAAGGCAATGAAACTAAAATACTGTAGGGCCAAATAAGGATAAGAGTATTGTCTGCCCAATTCATAGATAGCTTTTCCAAAACAACCCTATGAAGTAGAAATTCTAATTTTTTTTGTAAGATATCTTTTATCACTTACAAATCAAAGTTCTACTTCTTGAGGCAACAATTCATTACTTTGAAAGTCTATATATGGAAGGAATAATTATTTCTATCTTACTAGAAAAACTGAACACAAAGAAATTAGAGCATCAGATTTATAGCTGCAGGGGCCTTTGAGAGCCTGAAAAAAATTCAATGCCCTAAAACATGCTGAAGTTAAATGCCTAGCTCAGGGTCCCATAAGTGTCTGAGGTGGGATATAGACCCAGGTTTCTTGACAAGTCCAGCATTCTAGCTACTATGCAACACTATTGTAAATCATACAACTAATGTTGCCTAAAGCCAAACAACAAACAGCAGAAATGTAGCTAGATCTGCTCTCTTGCCTATTAGGAATAAACATAAGCATTTACTTTTGCAAGTCATACTGTAAAGCCATGTAAAACTAGGGGATTTGTACATTATTACAACACTATATGACAAAAAACCCTTCCATGGAAGGCTACCTCTGACATTTCATCGTGGTACAGAATTCGACACGGGATCTCAAGGAATCATCAGAGCTCAAGTTCTAGCAGGTTCTACGTTAACATGGAAGAGCTTCAAGTGTAGACTTGATGGATTGTGTGCCTATTATCTGATGAAGGGCAGAGGCATATTGCCAGGATGCTGGCCACCAGATGACAAATTGTGTTGTTCAAGGCAATTCATGAAAACTGTCTATGATCTGTCCACAATAAAAAGAATATCAAATTGTAAGTATCAAATTGTAACTAATAATGCTTAGGTGACCACTTTCTTTGTTAAGGCAGGCTAAAGTGTTAAAAGGAAAAGCAACATTGTCAAGAAGCTGTTGAATATATTAGTATGTATGCATGTATAACATACATATACATGATTGGCCTAAAATTTACTACCTATGTTCTTTAAAGGCATTCAGTTATACAAACACCCAATTCTACATGTATTTTATAAAAGCACCTTTAAAAATCTGTCCTTAAAAATGCTCATTATGTATTTGCATTAGCTAGCAGCAAAGATAAAACTAATTTAGGTGAAATGATAAAAAGGTTTGCTGAAATAGCTCTTTTTGGAAATACACAGATTTCTCTGATTGTCAAAAGGCAAAAATGTTTATATAACCAGAAGACGACTTTTTGGGAAATTTAATAAGCAGAAATTATTAAGCTTTCCAATCATACTTTGTAGTCACAGTATGAAATGCATGTACACTTGAAAAATAATATTGTAAACGCTCCTTGTAAAATAAATCTCTAAGTCACTTCTGACTTGAAATCAACACTAATCAAGAAATTGCTCAAGATCTTAATAAAAAGCATGAAAGACAGTCTTTACTGTTTGTCATTAAAAAAATTTCTCCTAAATTTGACAAAGTCCTTCTTTTATTGTATGTTAACTTGACCATTCCATTGAGCAGGGAACATAATGCTAGTTTGTCTGCTTTGTGTTTTGCTGCTACAAATTCCTGACAAAAAGGCCAAATTCATCTTTATTCCCTGTGGGTTGTTTTACCCTCCAGGCAGCAGATTTAAAGCACTAAGAGATCTAGAGCTCCACATGACAACTGAGAAGTGTTGAGAACTGTCAGTCATCAGGCAAGTACATGCTGTAGGAGCAATAACAAGTATTTGAGAAAAAGGATAACAGCATCTCCATGAGATGGATCCTGGCAGTCAGAAGTTAGAAAGGACTCAGTATTTTAGGCTTAAAATCAGCAGTAAGAAAAGTCTTGCTCTCTTTATCATCAGGGGCTCACCTGACTAAATTGCTGTGGAAGACACAGTTATTCTGACAGTGCCAATCTAAACTGTGGGAGAGCAATCCTTGCCTATTCTTGTCCTCCGCTTCACAACACTCAAGGGATGGGTGAAGAACTCACTAGGGTTCACAAAGTGCTTTCCTTATTACTATTAACAGACGAGGAAATTGAAGATAGGTGCCTTGCCAGGGATCAAGTAGTCAAGCAGTGTCAGAGTGAGGCTGAGCTACAGTCTTTTAGGACTCCAGGTTTGATTCTCTTTCTTTTAGACTACCCTGCCCTCACCCTATAACATGATCAGATGTTTATTCTTTACTAGATCATATTTTCATTATAGCTGACTCCAGGCTGAATGTAGGTGAGCTATTTGTTTTGAGGTTACATGTTTAAGCCTGGAGCTCACTTTGGCAGATCTCTTTTTAATTTCAAGTATTTATAGATATCAGTTACTCTAAAAACACACATTTTATCTCTAATAGTGTCATTCTGAGCCAGCAGCTAGCATTTTCAGATTTTGGCTACTAATCAGCTTCAATTTGCATAATCTACACTAAATGAATTTTAGGATCTCATCAGCTCATTTCACCGTGCCCAACATACTTCAGATAAAGTTCCCCAAAAGGGAACACAATGGAAGTGGCAATTCCATGGTTCTTCCATCACTAATCTTTTTGTCTGCAATTTGTTGTTTTTATTTATTAACCACTTTGAAGTCACCTCCCCAAGTTTTCACTCAACTTCCTTTGCTGGCTCTTAATTTTCTCCAACCATCCATTTGCCCTTATGCTCCCTCAATAAGGGGGCCGGCTTTGTTGCCACCCCCACTCCTCCAGAAACCCACAGGGGGCTTCCTTTTTTTCCAGTACAAATGCCAGGTGTCTCTCTGGCATTTGTGGGTTGCCAATATGCTGACAATGGAGGAATGCCAATGTAATGCCACTGGAGACATTTTTAGTTAAAAGCCACGGCACCACAGTGTGAAATCTGATCATTTTCCATGACATTTTAGCAGGCTTCTAATGAGTGACAATGTCAAAGGACTTTTTCTGCTGTTTCCCATTTTGTTGTATCTTTACATGCTGCTATAGAAGAGATCAGGTATATATGTACGAGTATATAGTCAAGTAGAATTGTTTAAAACCCTAAGGATAGTAGGACTGCCAAATTCTAAATTCAGGTAATTACATTCTGTTAGACTCAATCTTTCCTGTACCATTTTTGTTAGGTAAGTTATTCTTCATTTTCTCTCCAAAAACACTTGGCCTGTTTCCCATTCATCCCATGTGAATTTATCTCTATAATGCACCCAAAAAATATTCAGAAAAGGCTGAAAATAATTATATTCAGTATTTACTTGGGGGGAGAGGAGACAAAGGTGGTTTGGGGAATGGGAAGCGCAGCAAGAGGGTTGGAGAGGGTGGAAATCTTCCATTACTAAGATATAGCATGTGAAATGCTGCTACTCACTCCCTTACCCCAATGTATTTTCTTTTAAGAGGATATTTTCAATCCTTCTATTCAGCTGCTTGATAATTAATTCATTAAAGAAAATCATTGGGGAAGAGAACAGTTATGGAAAAGTTGAAGTTCAAGTGTTATTCATTGAAGTTTCACTTATACAAAAACCCTTACATTGTTTTAAAAGTGAAAGAAAAAAACCTTTGATTTTCTTTCATGAGAATCTAATGGAATTTGGGGTGAGATCCAAGAGAATCAGTATTCACCAATCTGGGTTCTTGAGATAGGGGTCTGATGTAAAGAGGGAAGCAGGAAATCTTTTGTTCCAAGCAGCTGGGGTAGACATGAAGTTGAGTCTGGCCTAAAAGGTTCCTTATACACAACTTTTAGGGGAACATTCATAAGCCACAAATTATTCACTGTACCACTGTATGAAACAATGAAACACAACATCATTATTCATAAAACACAGGTGGTTATACAAAAAGAATATATAGTCCACATGCTGAAGAAAAATATATACATTTGATAACAAGAGATGGATATTTCTTATCATCTTAGTATGGGTACTTTCACTAAATTGAAGAAAACTGTCCTTTGGGCCAGGCAGGAAAGGGAGCATTCCTAGGACTCTCCAACAGCAGTCTTTTTGTACCAATAAGAGAAAAAGAGATACTGAAGCTGGTCATGTAGTTCATTCACTAGTGGTCATTTACAAGAAAATAGCAGATAAAAAAGAGGACTGAATCAACATACCTTCAAGCAGGGCTGCTTATATGGAAGGGAATTTCATGGAACAATAACAGAGGGTTTAATAAGAGATATTTAAGCAAGGGCAATGAAGAGACTCACTGGAAACTGCCAATCTCAGGGTACCTAGCCAAAGTCAGTTTCTGGGAGTCCCTTCTCTTCCTATCCATTGCTCTTACTACAATTTAGTAAATGCTCTCCTAAGAACTGGGCAGTAAATAATAGTTCCAGACTATAGCTTCAGGAAACCTGCATCCCAATCCTGATTTTGTCACAAAATATCTGCTAAATCTTAGACAAGCTCTTACGTTCTCAGTTTCTTAATCATTCAAACCAACCAGACATTCATCCACTGAGAAAACATTTATTTGCGCCTACTATATATGAGGCACTGTGATAAACTGGGGGGAGGCCTGGAGGGACTTGCATGAACTGATGCTGAGTGAAACGAGCAGAACCAGGAGATCATCATACACAGCAACAACAGTATTACATGATGATCAATTCTGATGGACATGGCTCTTTGCAACAAAGAATTGTCTCAAACCAGTTCCAATTGTTCACTGAAGAAAACCATATACACCCAGAGAGAGGGATATGAAATATGGACCACAACGTAACATTTTCATGATCTCTATTGATGTTTGCTTGCGTTGTGTTGCCTTTCTCTGATTTTCTTTTTTTTCTTGTAGATAGGATTTCTTGCGTAACTTGTCAAGCATTTCAACATTAACATGTAGTGGACTTCCTGCCATCTAGGGGAGGGGAGGGGACTGGGGGTAAAATTTGTAATGGAAAGCTTTGTAAAGATCAATGCTGGGGAACTACCCATATATGTTATACAAATAAAAAGCTTTAATTTAAAAAAAAAAAAAGAATTTTTTTCCCCAAGATTAAAAAACAATGTTTCAGACTTGGATCATGAACCAAGGTTACCTTGACTCCAAAGTGAATGAACTGTTCTATCATAACTAGCAACTCCCATTTTTCCCACCAAAATGTCCATCATTGAGCTATTATTGTACATCAGAATAATTTACCACTCCCACAATACTGCAGTCATAGTATAGTTTCAGAAGGTGGAGTAAATTATCACTCCACTAAGTTATCCTTACTGTCTGCATTAAATGCAAATTTATTTCTTAGTTTATCAATAGCTATCATTTGCTCAAAAATCATGACTCCGTTCTTGAGAAGTTAAGAATAAAATGGAAGTAGGAAAGGATGGAAAATTGCATCATGACTTGATTATGTTTTGCATAGTTATGAATTCCACAAGAAATTGTATAAAAAACAGGGCAGCTAGGTGGTGCAGTGGATAGAGCACCAACCCTGAAGTCAGGAGAACCTGAGTTCAAATCTGCTCTCAGACAGTTAACACTTCCTGGCTGTATGACCCTGGGCAGGTCACTTAACTCCAATTGCCTCAGCAAAATATATATATATATATATATATATATATATATATATATATATAAAGCTTGTTAAGGTAAGTTAAATAATTGACAAGTAGTAACTAAAACCATTCACTATAATCAAAATCACTTTTTTGATGATGAGCAAAACAGGGAGTCCCTGTCAATTATTTCTAGAGGAAAAAAAATCTTATATATTTTATCAAATGAGATAATTTACATGAAAAACTAGGCAAATTTTAAAGAACTATGTAAATGCCAGTTATCATATAAAAGAAAAATGATAACATTTTCCAATCTATTCTTCATACCACTACTAGAACTACATTTTTATGTATAAAACTTGTCACAATGAACTACTGAAATGTCTTCAGTGGTTCCCTACTAACAAGCAAAGTTCAAACTCTTTGGCTTGCCATACAAATTTTTCTACAATCTGGCAATACACTTCTAACTATATCTCATATTATTCCTGGAAGGTGGACATCTTTCTGTTCTATGAAAACAATGAATTTTCAAGTCTCTTTTTCCCAATAAAAGAAATGCTTTCCTTCTCATACTTTACATATTGAATTCCCGCCCATTCTTTAAAGACTAAAAAACACATTTTTCAATAAATCTTCCCTGAGAACTGCCCAGTCTCCCAATCTCATGCACTACTTTTGTAACTTTAATGCACCTATCATAATGTTGTATAACACAATGCATGTATAACCATACATAAGGCTCCTCATGGGCTACATTTTCACTTAGAAAACCACATATTAGCATTATCTATGTTCTATTGTATTGTATTTTATTTTATTTTGTTAATATTTTCCAACTAAATTTTAATCTAGTTTGATCCCCCTAAAAGCAGCAATGAATGAATATCCCAGCTATGTGTTTGATACTTATGTTGCATTATATACTTGTTTGTCTTGATGGCTTATGAGTACTCTCTCAGTTTAGGCATTTAAATTATTCTTAATCTATCCACCTATTTGTATTATTATGAATAGTACTTCCTATTCCTCCTAGTGAGGTGTCTATCATTTCGCATTCAATGAACATAAGACATGTTCAATACTTCCACAATATTGCCTATCTGCAAACACAAACACTGGAATCCTGAGCAACAATATGTTCTATTAATTTGGATGGCATGGGGTTAGGGATTGGCACTTCACCAACCTACAGAACTCTAATGTGGCAAAGAGCTAATGAGTATAAAAATACAAAAAACAAGCACCTTTCATTTACCAGATTTCAGGCATTTCATTTTGAGTGCTAATGACCTGTCTTCCAGCAGGATGTTTGATAACAGGAGCTTTAACAACAGGTCCATTCTCAACATCTGTCAGCCTAGTTCCCACATCTGTTTTCAAAAATGCTCATCACACAGACAGAAAGAACTCTGATGAATGAGCGATAATTTCACCTAAACTGAAAAGACGCTCAAATGCTTTGAAGTACAGCAGGAAACTGTGATTCAGGCAGAGAGAGACAAAGTAGATTCCCCAGGCAAGAGCCTTCCAGGCTGGGGATGTGCTGTAATATTAACAGCGATACTTCTGACAGTCTTACAAAATGCCTTTATGTTAGGGAAGAGGATCAGATGATGCACAAAATGCATTAACACAAGGTCCCTTGGAAGGATTTTGATGTAGAGTCACAGTTGCTATGGATCTTAAAAGGACTGCTAGAGGAATGCACATGTGAAGTTCATTTATAAATGGAAAGGGACACAGACACATTGCTGAGAAACCCACATGTGCAAACAGGTAGACACACAGACACACACAGCTCTCTTCCTCAAAGGCAGAAAACTCGTTAACCAAGAGAAATTTCCAACTCGGGCTTAAAGAAATGTCTTTGTGCTATTAAAAACAAGCATGGTGTGGCAGGATGAGTATTGAATTTGTAAATGAAAGGGGTCTCTGACACTGAATAGCTTACCAAAGTTGCTTCACTTCAGGTATAAAATGGTATTAACAATACTTCACTCCCTAGAGAGTCAACTAAAAAACTAATTGAAACAATAAAAAAACTTGACAAAGTTGTAGGATATGAAATAAACACATGAAAATCACCAGCATTTCTAGATTACCAACAAAACCCATTAGGAAGAGATAAAAAAAATTTCATTTAAACTTTTTGCAGACAGTATAAAATACTTGGTAATCTAACTACCAAGATACATATAAGAAATATACATACACAAATGCAAAACAATTCTTCATGCAAATAAATATCAAAATAATTGGATAAATATTAATTGCTCATGAGTAGGCCCAACCAACATAATAAAAATAAGAATTAATTTATTTTTTCAGTGTCATACCAAATTAGTAACAAAATTCATCTGGAAGAACCAAAGGCCAAGAGTATCAAGGGAATAAAAGAAAAATAAATGAGAAAGGAAGTGTACAGCAGTATCAGATCTCAAATTATACTATAAAGCTATAATCAATTATTCAAATAATTTACCAGTGAGTAAGAATTGCAAGATTGATCAGTGTAACTGACCCTAGAATAGAATGTTAGTTACTAATTATATTAACACTATTTAAGATTAATACTTCCCTAATGTCAGATTTGATATACAAAAATAAATGACCACGGTAATCTAGGTTTTTTTTGTAAACCCAAATCTTAGCTTTTAGGGCAAAACTTCACTATGTGGCAAAAACTGCAGGGAAAATTAGAAAGTAATCTGGCAGAAACTAGACATAGACAAATACTTTTTATCATATACCAATATAAGCTCAAAATGTAAACATGATTTAGATAAAGGATGACAAAAGAAATTTAATAGAATAGGAATCTATTCTGATTTATAGATAGAGAAAAAGTTCAAGACCAAACATGAGATTGAAAGAGTCACCGGAGAAAAAATGGATAATTCTGATTATATAAAATTTTAAAATTTTTAGAAAAATAAAACTAGTACAGGTAAAATTAGAAAATAAGTAGGAAACTGAGGAAAAAAAAATCCTTTGTAGCAAATTTCTCTGATAAAAGTCTTAATTTCTAAAGTATATAGGATATTTTACAAGAATAAGAGACATTTTCCAGTTGATAAATGGTCAAGAAATATGAATTGGCATTTTCAGAGGAAGCCTTCTATGGTGGCAGTTATATAAAAATTTCTTTAAATCACTTAATAAATAGGGAAATTCAAATTAAAGAAAATATGAAGTATCACCCTATATTCCTCAAATTGTCTACAGTGACAAAAAAGAAAAATGACAAATGCTAAAGAGATGTGGGAAAATGCATATCCTAATGTACCACAGGTGGACTAACTAGTTAGGTGAACTAACTAGTTGAGCCATTTTGAAAAGCATTTTGTAATTATGCCCAAAAAGACATTAAACTGTGCATGCCCTTTGAACCAGCAATACTGCACAAGGTCTATCATCTAAAGAGATCAAAGTCAGAGAAAAGGATACCACAAAAAATATTTATAGTTGTACTTTTTAGATTTATTTGTATATACCACATAAATAGTACTTTTTGTGATCACAAAAATTTGGAAATTGCGAAAATAACCATCAACTAGGGAATAGTTACACAAGTACATGAACATGATGGAATTCTATTGTGTTTTAGGAATTGATGAAAAGAACTTTTTCAGAAAATTCTAAAGATTTTTTTGAATTAATTCAAACTGAAGTAAATACAACTGTAAGAATAATGTGCATAGTAACAGCAATGTTAAGATAATCTTGAAAGACAGTGATGTGAAGACAAAATATATTAATAAAATATTTTTAAAGAAATGTTCAGTAAATCATTTTGAGAAACTTGGAAGATATTATATCAAAAGATAATTTTATGTATATGACTTTTTCCTTTAGAAAGTTCTTACTGAAATACTCTTTTTTAAATAACATACTAAAAAAAACAACAAAATGAAAAGAGATCTCAATTTTTTTTTAAACATCTCAAGGTGTATGTAGCAATGAGGTCCCTGACTCAAATATGATATCCCATTTTGTTATGAGCTAAAAATGATTTGAAAGTTATTATAAGTATGAATGAAAACCTAGTTGCTCTTTTACAGGTCTTCGTTTTCATTTGTAGGCCATTGGAAAAAATTAATTTCATAATACATGAAAAGAAACTGGATCTTAAAGAATATATTGCAAATTATATATATATGCATGTATATATATCATGACAACAAATAAAAATTGCTTTATGTCTATCCTGAAGAAAGTTTCTCTTTCATTTTTTTAAAAATTATACAGCCTTTTATTTTCAAAATACATACATGAATAATTTTTGACATTCACCCCTAAAAAACCCTGTGTTCAAATTTTTTTCGTTCCCTTCCTCCCTCTCCCCCTCCCCCAGATCACTTGCCAGTGATCCAATATATGTTAAACATGTGCAATTCCTCTATACATATTTCCACAAATATCATGCAACAAAAGAAAAATCAGATCAAAAATAAAAAAAAAAAAGAGAAATAAAACAAAATGCAAGCAAACAACAAAAAGTGAAAATACTATGTTGTGGTCCACATTCAGTTCCCCCTGTCCTCTTTTTGGGTGCAGATGGCTTTCTGAAGAAAGTTTCTTAATAAAATAGTAAATTCTGGTCTTTCCCAATGGTTCACTAAAAAGCACAAAGGGCAGTATGGATTTGCTTTTGATGACCCCCTCCCCCAAACAATACTCCACCCTTTAGATCCCCTCCCCCTGTTTTTACTCCTTTCCCCTGATTCTTCTATTTTCCTTTCTATTAGTTTGTCCCTTATTTTTCCTCCTTTCCCTCCCACTTCCCTCTAGCAACAGACAAGTTTCTATGTGAAATCAAATGTCTGATATACACTTTTAGAGCCCAACCTGATGACAGTAAGATTTACACAATGCTCATCTCCCTCCCCTCTTTCTCTCAATTATATTAGGTTTTCTTTGCCTCTTCAAGGGATTTTACCTTGTTTTTACCTCCTTTTTTTTTTAGATCTTATTTTACCACTTTTTCCCTCTTTTCCCCAGTATGGCAACCTTTCCCCCTCTAGTTCTCTTTTTCATATTATCAAAGTAATATCTAGTTAATTATACCCCCAAACTTTAAGTATCCCCCTAGTAAAAATAAAGTTCTCAAGAGTCCTTTCCTTTTTACCTTTTTATGCATCTCTCGAGTTCTGTGTTTGGGTGTTGAATTTTTTGTTCAGATCCGGTCTTTTCATTAGAAATAGGTGAAATTCACCTATATCATTGAATGCCCATCTTCTTCCCTGGATTATAATGCTCATTCTAGCTGGATAGGTTATTCTTGGCTGTAATCCAAGTTCCTTTGCCCTTCCGAATATCTGGTTCCAGGCCTTTTGATCCTTCAATGTGGAGGCTGACAGATCGTGTGTGTGATTCTAATTATTGATCCTCGGTATTTGAATTGTTTCTTTCTAGCTGCTAGCAGAATTTGTTCCTTGGTGCTATAGTCCTGAAATTTAGCCACGATATTCCTTGGGGTCTTAATTTTGGGGTCTCTTTCAGGAGGTGATCGGTGAATTCTTTCAATGGTGATTTTGCCTTTTGATTCTACAATCTCAGGGCAGTTTTCTTTCAGGATTTCCTGGAAGATAGTGTTTAGATTCTTTTTTTCATCATGGCTTTCAGGAAGTCCAATAATCCTTAGATTGTCTCTCCTAGATCTATTTTCCAAGTCAGTTGTTTTTCCTAGGAGATATTTCATATTTTCTTCTAATTTTTCATTTTTTTGTTTTTGTTTGACTGATGTCTTCAAGTCTTATTGAGTCATTCACTTGCATTTGTTCAATTCTTATTTTTAAAGTGTTGTTTTCTTCAGTTACCTTTTTAAGCTCCTTTTGTAACTGGCCAATTGAATTTTTTTGTTCATTGCACTCTTTTTCCACTTCACTAATTTTATTTTTCAATAAATTGGTGTCTTTTTCATATCTCTTTTGCAAAGCATCATATCCTTCTTGCAAGATATTGTATCCTTCTTGCACTGATTTCAGTTTATTTTCCCATTTATCCTCCAGCTCTCTTTTGAGGTTCTTTATGCAATCTTCCAGAAAGGCCTTTTGAAAAGGGGACCAGTGATGGTCTTTAATACCTTCTTCTAGTATTTTGTCTAAAGGAACCTCAGGATCTGGGGTCATGGCTTCTTTGTCTTGATAAAAGCTGTCTATGGTGACAGCTCTCTTTTGCTTCTTCATTTTTTTTCTTTTTTAGACAGCGTGGATATCTCCTTAAGGTAGGGAAAAAAAAAAGGGCGGCTGAAGTTCTATGCCCTGGGGCACTTCGGTGAATTAACTTAAGGTGCTGGGCCGATGGGGGCTAGGACTCAGTCCGAATTACTCCTTAAACAAGGCAAGTCTGCCAGAACACCTGCCCCCAATCAGGGCAGAGTGTCCCGAGTGCCTCAGATAAACTCCGGGTGTTTGGAATTTGGAGTTTGGAGTTTGGAATTTCTGCCAGGATGAGCTGAGCTGAGTCCCACCCTCACTTCTGGCCTACACAGGAGTCCTCTGACACCAGAGTCCTCTGTTTATCCCTCTGTCCGAGTTAGACAAACCTGATATGAAGTTCTTCAGAAAAGTGTCCAAATATTTCTGAGTTCGTTGACTTGAAGATCAGTTCAGAGGCTTATTTTATTGTTGATTTGAGAGAAGATCGGAGGAGAGGCAGAGAGTCACCTTTTCACTCTGCCATCTTGGCTCCGCCCCCTGGCAGTATGGATTTGGAATCAAAAATTTCAGTTCAAATTCAGACACAGTACCTTAATAGATCTAATCTTGGGCTATTCCATTCATGGAGAATCAGTTTATTCATCTCTAAAATAAAACTAATAACTTCTCTATGGATTTTACACAATTGAAGTGAGAAATGAATGAGATAATGGCTACAAAGCACTACATAAAAATTCACCTTATTATGGGTAGTAATAATAATATATCAGTAGCTCAAGTATCCATAATTTTATCTGTCTATATTTAAGATCCCAGTATACACTATAAATACTCATTTATACTGAAAAAATTATATGAACTACTTCTTGGTGATGAGCGATTATAATAATACAAGACATATATGTTTGAAGAAGCCATGCTTTTTATACTAGTTATTTACTCCCACTAACAGTCTAGGAGTTATACAGGACTAGAATTCTCCAAAATAGAGGAAAAGCACATTTTACAGCATTTCACATTCATGACTTTACTTAAATATGAAGACTTTTCTAGGAAAGGAAACTGCTAGTAAGAACAAGAAGCAGTCTCCACGACTATCACACACAGAGCATCAGGGACATCACTTGGGTCTAGAGTAGAAGACAACTCACCTATAAAGATCAGCAACAGTGGTTGGTTGTTGTTTTTTTTTTAAATCATGATGGCTGATTTATCACATTTCAGAGTGCTTACAGTTTTTAGAATTAAATATGGGTCAACTATCACTAGATACATGAACAAGTGACATTCATTAAAATAAATCACACAAAATAGCCTGCATATTATAACATGTGACACTACTACTGCTTCATAAAGAATAAGAATTAAACTTTCATAACAAAATATCTCACAGTCAAGACTGCAAATTTTGACAGAGTAAATTCATCATTGTAAAAATCAGACAAAGCTCAGGCTACTCTACAGGAAGCTCATTATTTTATTAAAATTATACTAGAGCAGGGTTTCACTATTCTTTTTATTAAAAAAAAATCACCATAAGGTAAAGGGTTATTGGAAGCCTTGTTTATTGTTTTTAATCCAAAGCTAAAGCTAAAAGTTAGTTAATTAAAAAAAGAAAAGGGAAAAAAGTTCCACGGAATCTTTGAACCTCAGAGGACAACTGGCCCGATCCATTTATGAATAATATGTTCTCTACAACATTGGGGTTAAATTCAAAGAGAAATGGAGCCACTAAAACATATACAAAGATTCCTGTTGACACATACTAACTTTAAAAATCACATATTAACTTTTATATTTTTCTGTATTTTTATTAATTTTGTTAAATGTTTCCCAATTATATTATAATCTGGTTCTGGCCACACTTGGGATTATTGAGGGCTATGTGTTTGCCTTCTCTGTTCTATAACATACCTGAAATAGAGAAGTCAAATAATTCTCTTTGTGTTGCTTTAAGGTTTATGAAGCACTTTCCTTGTAATAAGACTTTGAGTACAACAATATAATATCCTCATTTAACACAGAAGGAAATTTTGACTCAGAGAAGCAATAGTGAGTAACTTGCTCACTATTACAGAGCAAATAAATACCAGAGCTAGAATTTGGAGTCAAGTCTCCAGAATCCCAATTCAGTTTAAGATGCCCATAAGTTTTAGTTTAGTTTCCATTTGTGTGGATAGAAATAAATCAGTAGAGACAAAATTTTTATTTAGGAGTCCTCAGCTTATTACAAATTTGCATGAATTCACAGAAAGCATTATGTGTTAACAAAAATAAAAAACAAATGATCAGTTGGAATCCTCACTTTGAAGACATCACTTCTTTCTTTTTTTTATTAAAACTTATTTACAAAACATATGATTTTTTTACATTGACCTTGCAAAACTTTTTTTCCCCAAGCTTTTCCCCATCTTCCCCTCACCCCACAGCCCTAGACGACAAGTAATCTAATGCATGCTAAATATGTTCAATTATATAACAAATGACATCACTTCTTTCACAAATTCTATTATCACTAATAAAATCTGCTGTTACAATGGAAATTGCTTTCAGGACAACACAGACAAAAGGGATGAGGAGACTAAACTCTGTGTGTGTGTGTGTGTGTGTGTGTGTGTGTGTATGTATGTATTGCTGAGGCAATTGAGGTTAAGTGACTTGTTCAGGGTCACACAGTTAAAAAGTGTTAAGTGTCTGAGGTCAAATTTGAACTCAAGTCCTCCTGACTTCAGGACTGGCGCTCTATCCACTACGCCATCTATATTTATATTTTTTAATCAGAAAACATTTGGGTAAAATAGGTTAAATATAGTTCTTTAATAGAACAACTATTACTGATAACCATCAATAAATTTTATAAAATGAAAAGAAGCCACTTTTATTCAATATGATATCTATTAGACTGAAATGACAAAGATTTACATGTAACTGGGGAAAATAAAAATTAAAAAAAAAAAGAAATGGTCAAGAAACTGTAGTAACTATTTCTGCATAGCTATTACACAAAAATAAGGAACTATTTGATTCTATGTACCCCAAAAGAAAACAAAAATCCTTATTCAGAAGACATTGACAATGAATTTTGCCAGAAAATGGGTAGTAAGAGAATTTTTAAAGGATGGCTATACATCTGCTAAAACATTCTCCCTGTAACCCCTATATGTACATATGTACATATGTTTGATGTCTAATGTTTGAATCTCTTTTGCTGGTTCTATGGAAGTAAAACCTATTAATTGTGTGTGTGTGTGTGTATGTGTGTGTGTGTGTGTGTGTGTGTGTGTGTGTGTGTGTGTGTGTGTGTGTGTAGTCTAGCCAACATGTGGAAAATTAAAGAATCTTAGACTTAAAAACTCAGGATAATTGAGTTTGAATGCAAGCACTACTTTTTATTAGCAATATTTAGCAAATCATTTCCCATCAGAGTTTCAGTTTTCTTAACGAACTAGGGCTAATCATTCTCTGATACCTATCACACAGGACTGTTATGAAAAGAGTGCTATGTCTATACTAATAAATACTGTATTGAGCTAGTTAAGGCATTAGGGAAATGTGAACTACTGAAGTTCTCTATTTTATTGGGAGCAAACATGCTATGTGAACTTGAGGAACAACATGACAAGATTCTCAAAATCTGGATCTTGAAAAAACTTTTCAGATACACACACACGTATTTCAGATACACACATATTTATTCAAAAGTATTTCAGATACATCAAGTATTGGCTGATTGCTTGAAATGCAAAGTTAGCAGATGGATAACTGCCTGATGCAGAAGATTGTGGAAATGCTTCATTAGACTTAGACCCTAAATCTGTAACTTGGTTTCATAAAGACTTTGAAAATGACAGTGATGGTCATATTAGTTGGTTTTACATTCGATTATCTGTCAAAATGTTGAGAAGAGAAAAAAAAAAAAAAGTTCTTTGCTACCACAACAGATGTTCAGAATCAACTGATAGAGAAAAGCAAATGACTTTTCTAATTCTTTTTATGGAGAAATCAAATCACATGGAGAAATCAAATACTTAGATGTAAAACAATACTCATAATCAAAACCATTTCTTAGATGTGTTTATACATTAAATAGACCCTCTTTAATCACAGGCCACTCAATTATTTATTAATCACTAAAATACCTATAAATTTTAGATTTTAACTTATTGTAGAAAGTATAAATTACTGATGAGTTATTGATCTGTATCAGTAAAAGGATTTTTCCAGGAGAATTCCCATTCTGAATCACAGGCCTGAGACTCCCCCCCCCAAAAAAAAAATCACTTAGAAAAATTAACTAATTCTTTTTCAATTTGGCAATAAGAATTATAAAACAAGATAAATTCTCATCTTCCATAAAACTCAATAATATTCATTTATAGCAGGGGTTCTTAACATACATACATGTATATTATGCCTTTGGCAGTCTTGTGAAGTCTATAGATCACTTCTAAAAATGTTTTTAAATGCATAAAATAAAGTATGTAAGATTACAAAGAGAACCAATTATATTGGAATGCAGGATATCCTGAAAGTCTTCAGTTTTAAGCTTTAATAACTTAAACAGCTTTGGGGCATCCCCTACAGTTATGAAATTAACTTGGTCATTATAATTACACAGTATTCGTGTGTTTTTGCGTTTTGTTACTATTCTTTTTATTCAAATTGTTCTAGTCATGTATGTTGTCTTCCTAGTTCTGCTTCTATCTAAAACTCCTTTGCTAGTTATCACTTGTACTAGCCTTGGGAGCACAATTTCTACTAACTGCCCACGTCCTTCAAATGGCTCTCACAGACTTTCTTCTCTTTTTCCTCTGAACTACCTTTCTCGGTGATCTCAGCAGCTCCCAAGGTTTCAGAGGGTGTGTGTGTGGGGGGGGGGAGTTTACACGCAGCCCCCCTTTTCTAAGCTACAGCCCCCGACCACCTCGTCCTTGGGGTCTCCCCAGCTGTCTGTGCCCTTGGCACCTCAAATTCAGACATAACAGCACTGAGTGGCTCCTCCTGCCCATCCCCCAAGGCTTTTCCTCCTCAGAAACTCCCTTCTTCCTGGTGCAGGGACACCAGAAGTCCCAGTGCGCTGCCTCTCATCAATCCCACTTTGTGGTCTTTGCTCCTTCTAGAATCTCCCCCATCCCAACCCCAGCCTCACTGACACTCCCACTACTTGAGGCCATTGACTTTCTCCATAAAGAAGCAGCCATATAACTGGTGTCGTGTCTCCCCCCCCACCACCAGGACCAGACAAGGCCTCTCTCCCCTGTCAGACCGCCTCCATGGGCTCTCTATCCCCTCGCCCTGTTTCTCTGTTTCCTTTTCCTTGCCCATGAGGCTCCATCTCAGGCCTTTTGACGCTCTGCCTCCATCCCAGGAACACTCTCTGCTTACCTGTTTCTCTCAGTCTCTTGGGCTTCCTCCAAGTCTCAGATCAAACATCAGAGTTCCTCAGCTTCTTCTCTAAGCAGCTTGGGTCCTTCTCACTTTCTTCTCTAAGACATTTTCTATATATCTACTATATGCTTAATTCTTTCCTTATCTCTCTCATTAGACTATGAGTCTCTTGGGATAAGGACTCAAGTTTAATTTTTTTTGGAGGGGGATGGTGGTGGGGAGTGAGGAGTCATAGGGGATAGCTAGTTTGGTCTGGAGTCTGGAAGCCCTTAGTTCAAATACAACTTCAGACATTTACTAGCTATGTGACCCTGAGAAAGTCAATAAACTTCTGTTTGCCTTAGTTGTTTCAACTTTAAATAGAAATAATAATAGCACCTACCTTCAGAGGGTTGTTGTGAGGATAAATTGAAATAATATTTGTAAAAATTGCTTAGTACAGTACCTGGCACACAATAGGTCTTATAGAAATACTTACTACCTTTTCCCCTTTCCTAATACCTAGCATATTATAAGCACTTACCAAATGTTTTTTAATAGACAAACTGCCTATAAATATTTTAGTTTGTATGAGGCCTTTCCATCTTTGTGTTCCTGCCTATATACACCAGCAATAGAATAAAAAAGATAACAAGATATAGACATTTTATTCACTTTCCTAGCATAATTTCAAATTGGTTTTGTTTTCAGAATGACTAGATTAATTCAGTGCATTAGTGTACCAGTCTTTCCATAGTCCCTTCCTAATATGATCTATTTCTATTTTTTTGTCTTCTTTGCAAATTTGTTGTACCTTAAGGTCATCTTAAATGACACTTCTCTCATTATTCATGATTTGCAAAAATGTTTTTTGGGTTTGTTGAAAGAGATTATTCTCATGTATATCATGTATAATGAATGTCAGAAAACCTTTGTTCATTCATATCCTAAGAAGCTGATATTTACAATAACATATATACTACATTTGTGGAGAAAAAAAGTTAGGATTAACTTTTTCTTCTAAGAATTTTAGGTTCTTACCAATGGGAAAAAGAAAATAAAGTCTAAAAGCAATAAACATTTAAAGAAAGATTCAAGATATTAAAAATCCCTTATGAATGGGACTTCAATTTTCGGATCAAGCAATTGATTCTTGATGGTTAACATAATAATAGTAAATAATAGCTAGCATATATATAGTATTTTAAGATTTGCAAAGTGCTTTACAAATATTTTCATTTTCATATCTCAACACTAGAAAGTAGGGGCTACTATTATTCCCCATTTCACAGATAAGGAAAGTGAGATTGACAGAGGTTAAACCATTTGTCCGAGTGATATAGCTAATAATCATATTAACCTAATAAGGAAAAGATAAGATATGAATTCAGATCTACATGACTCCAGGTCCAACACTTAATCCACTTCCCCAACTAGCTAAAACATTCAAAGGTTGACAGAGTGCTGTACATACCTAATCTTATTTAAAGTTCACAATAATTTTATGAGGCAGGTATTACAGATATGATTTCCATTTCACAGATGGTAAACTGAGATTGAGTGAAGTTTGTAACTTGCCTATGATCACAAGGCATCAGAATCCCAGTGTCTCTCAACAACAATTCTAATATGGTGATCTAACACTCATGATATACCTTGAAAGGTTGAAGATTTTGGTGTAATGGAAAGGGCTGCCTTCCCCCATATATATCCCAATGCATATTTAACAAGCCTTTAGGGAGCTGTCTGAGGTTTGGAGGGCTTAAATGATTTGTTCAAGGTCACAAGCTAGTCAGTATCAGAATAATGTGAGCCCATCTACTATTCTTGACTTCAAGTCAAAGGTTCATTCTATTAGATAATGTCATCCTATTATGTTTGCCTATGCTGTTGAACCCTTTTTTTTTCAACTTTGAAGTTCTTTTGTACTTTATTTTGTTACTAACACTATTTTATTTTTTCTAATTACATGGAAAAATAGTTTTCAACTTTCATTTTTATAAGATTTTGAGTTTCAAATTTTTTCTCCCTCCTTCTTACCTCCTGTCTCAAGACAAGCAAGCAATCTGACACAGGTTATATATGTGCAATATTGTAAACATATTTCCATATTAGTTATAGTGTGAAAAAAAAACAGAACAAAAGGGGAAAAGCCACACCAAAAAAAAAAAAAAGAAGAAGAAGAAAGAAAGAAAAAAGATGAAAACAGTATGGTACAATCTGCATTCAGACACTATAGTTTTTTGTCTTGATGTGGATAGCATTTTCCATGATGAATATTCTGGAATTTTTGGATTACTGTATTGCTGAGGAGAGCTAAGGCTATCATAATTAATCATCACTCAATGTTGTTACTGTGTTTCTTGTTTCTGCTTACTTCACTCAGCTTCACTTCATGTACATCTTTTTTCTGAAATCAATCTACTTATAATTTCTTATAACACAATATATTCATATACCTCAGCAAAAAACTGGAAATTGAGTGGATGTTCCTCATTCAGGAAATGGCTGAATAAATTATCATGAATGAATGTGATGGCAAGAAATGATGAGCAGGCTGATTTCAAAAAAGACTAGAGAGACTTACATGAACTGATTAAGTGAAGTGAGCAGACTCAAGAGAATGTATACAGTATACTGAAGGGTTGAAGATTTTGGTGTAATGGAAAGGGCTGTATACAGCATACAGTAACAAAATTAAGCTATGATCAACTGTGATGGACTTGGCTCCTTTCAACAATGAGGTCATTCAAGGCAACCAGTGATGGAAAGTGACACCCCACATCTAGAGAGAGAACTATGGAAACTGAATATGGATCAAAGCATAGTGTTTTAAGCTTTTTGCTGTTATTTGTTTGCTTGTTGTTCTTTTCCTTTCTCATGTTTTTTTGTCTGTTAATCTGATTTTTCTTGCCCAGAATGATAAATATGGAAATATGTTTAGAAGAATTACACATTTAACATATTTCATTGCTTGCTGTCATGGGGAGAAGGGAAAGTAGATGAGGAGAGAGAAAAATTTGCAACACAGGATTTTACAAAGGTGAATGCTGAAAACTATCTTTATGTATTTGGAAAAATAAAACGTTATAAAAAATTTAAAAAAACAACATTCATATACCACAACTTGTTCAGCCATTCCCCAAAAGATGGGTATCGTTTCCAATTCTTTGCCACCATGAAAACAGCTATGATAAATATTTTTCATATGTGTAGATTCTTTTCCTTTTCCTATAATCTTATTGGAATACAGATGGAGGAGTGGTATTGCTGAATCAAAGGGTAAGCATATTTTGACTGCAAAGTTCCAAACTGCTTTCCAAAATGGACACACCAGTTCATCACAAAGCAACTTCACCAATAATGCATTAGTGGCCCATTTTCCCAAACCTCCAATATTTATCATTTTCCTTTTTTTTTTGTCCTGTTAGCCAATCTGATAGATGTAAGACAGTACCTCGCAATTGTTTTAATTTACATTTCTTTAATCAATGGCGATTTAGAGGATTTTTTCAAATATCTTTAATTTCTTCATCTGAAAACTGCCTGTTCATATTCTTTAACCATTTATCAATTGGGTAATGATTAGTGTTTATGTAAATTTGACTTATTTCTCTATGTATTTGAGAAATGAGGCCTTTATCAAAAAATGCTTGCTGTAAAAATTGTTTCCCTTCTTTCTCCTTTCCTTCTTATCTTGGTTACATTGTTCTCTATCTCTTATTTGGTCATAAATTCTTCCCTTTTCCATAGCTCTGATAGGTAAGCTACTCCCTGCTCTTCTAATTTTCTTATGGTATCACTCTTTAGGTCTAAATCATGTACTTATTTTGACATTATCTTGGTATACCATGTGAAATGTTGGTCTATGCTGAACATTTATTTTTGACATTGCTTTGTAACATTGGCCTATTTTGAAGACAGGAATAGACCTTTTGGCAAAAGTTGCAATTAGAAAAAGTAGGGTGAAGGTGGAAAACAAAGGCAATGATGTTATTATTAATGAAAAATAAAGGAATTATTTTTCCCCAGAAATGACTGTCATCTTAAAAAACCAAAAAATTGTAGACTAAAAAAATCACAGAATTATAATACTGTAAAGCTGAAAGACTTAGAAATCACTTAATTATAAATCTTCCATTTTACAGATGAAGAGACAGAAGCTTAGAAAGATGAAGAACTTGCCTAACTCACATTAGTAGTAATAGTACAAACAGATCAAGCACAGAACTTCCAGTCCAGCACTCTTCCACATGTAAACACATTCTACCACCATTTCTTTCCCTGCTCTCATAAATAATTGGTCACATACATTTCTTCACAGTATAGGAGGCAAAACTAAAAATGGAAGGAAACAGAAAACAGAAGGTATTCCAATTACCCAGAATCTAATGGCATTCCTAGGCTCCACCCTCTCTATCTTACTTTAAATTTTCAACTGAACCACTCAGTAAAGTTGTCACAATGGAAAAAAAAAAAAAGGACTCTTACAATCATTCTAAGCAAGTCCCTTTTCAATAACTCCTTTCAAATAGTACATGAACAATACTAGACAATGGTCCTCATAATCAATAAACCATTTTGTAAAGAGATCAGAACTGATAATCTAGTAGTAACATAAATAAAAGAAAGCCAGGGGACTATAGCAGTGACAAAATAGTAAAAGGCAGGAAGGCCAAAAGAAAGAAGATTCTACTGCTGTGACAGAATACTGCTATTTTCCTGTGTCCCAAGAGAGAATCTCAGTATAACTGAAGCTATATTTACCTTCAAGCAAAGGCTATTCAAAATTCAGCCAAATTATTTCTGGCCTTGGGAACAAATCAAAAGAATCAATTCCATTTGATTTCATATAGCTAAATGTTAGAGGGTAGCAAGATGTGTGAAGACAAGAAGCAGATGGGCTTTGAAATTTAGAACAACAAATTCAAACCATCATTAAAAATTATTATTGGTTAAACACACATTAGTGCCTGTGTTAAAAATTGTGTTTGTTGTTATCCAAAGCTACATGGGGTCTTCTTAGAGACGGTTTAAGC
The DNA here is from genome assembly GCA_023553655.1 of Myrmecobius fasciatus. Taxonomy (NCBI): domain Eukaryota; kingdom Metazoa; phylum Chordata; class Mammalia; order Dasyuromorphia; family Myrmecobiidae; genus Myrmecobius; species Myrmecobius fasciatus. Next base: position 123,783 of record JAJPUD010000658.1, read on the forward strand.
TATTAAAGTTGTATATTTAAGGTTAACCTATTTAAAAGCAATTGAAAGTAAGAAAAAGGCCTTACCTTAAACTAAAAGTTTCTTAAGTTTATTTCATAAAGATTTATAGCACTTTTCTGATTTTGGAAGAGGTTGGGTATCATAATCTATACTAGAGGGTCTACAAATATTTTAACCATGTATCTCTAGCACATGTATTAATCTGTGTAATTTACCTGTTTAAAAATTATATATTCTAACTATTAGTACACATTCTAATAATCACATATTATAAATATACATTAATATAGCCACAACTAATTATCTAATTAATAATATAAATATGGTTAGTGATAATGTGCTAATAAATTAATAAGGATGCAAGAAAGGTGAAATAAAAGTTGTCCAAGAGCCTACAGGAGTAAGCCATTAGATTTTAATGACTATGGGAGTGGTATGATCATACCTACACTTTAGGAAAACTGTTGACAGATAGATAAAAGTGGAAAAAGGCTTGAGGCAGAAAAAACAGTTAGCAAGCTTATGGCAATAATCCAGTGAGAGCTGATTAAAGTTTCAACAAAACTATGTCACAAGAGTAGAGAAAAGTAGAAAGATGCAAAAAAGGTTGTAGATGTAGAATGGATAAGACTTGGCAACTGATAGATAAAAAGGATTAAGGAAAGTGAAGAGATACAACTGACTGAGAGCCCAGAAGCTATGTAACTAGAAGGAAGGTAATATCCTTGACAATAATAGAAATGACTGGAAGAAGTGTGAGTGTCCACACTCCATGTTTCATCCTACAGGCCTTCTCTGTTCTATCCAATAGTAACAGATCTAGTAAAGGAGGTAGAAATTTGAACCCAGGTCTTTCTGATTCTGGCATGCCAAGATCAGAAGCTGACCTCACAACTGGGCTGAGCAATATTCTCTGTGGGGGAGACAAAAGGGATTTTCATCTATCATTACACTTCCTTTCTCCCAGTCACCACCAAAGAAGAGCAATTTCATCAGGAGGCCAGGGGTGAATCCAGTTCGAGGACCACAGTATACAAGTCTAGCCCAGCATATTTTCCAATATCCCCTGGCCTGTGTCCCATGACTCTGGTCTCCTTGCTTTTCCAGGAACAAGATATCCACCTCTGAGCTCCAGGTATTTTCACTGGCTATCCCCCACTCTTCACATCTCTACTTTCTGGCTTCCCTGGCCTCCTCCAAGTTCCAAGTAAAAGCCTATCTTCTACAGGAAGCTTTTCCTGATTTCACTTATTTCTAGTGCCTTTTCTCCATTGATTATTTCAGATTAATATTGACATACTTTTAACTTTTTAATTTTAAAATAAAATAAAGCATTGAATTTAATTCATAAGTTACTTGTACATAATTATTTGTATGTTGTCTCTTCAATACATAGTGAATTTCCTGAAAGAATGGACTGTCTTTTGTATCCTCAGCAAAAGCAGAGTACCTTGCAAGTAGTGGGTGCTTAATAAATGTTTATTGACTATGAGCCTGGCTATTTCTTTGGCACCCACTACTATCCCTAGGAGTTCTCTTTTTATTTCCTTATCCTAGTATTAATCAATATCTAGCAAACAAATTTCCAACTTCAGCCTCATTTTCTCTACTTTTTTTCCTCCCTCTCCTCCTCTTCCTCCTCCTCTTCCTTCTCTGACCTACCATTAATTATTTCCAGTCCCCCACTCTACTCATACCTTCCTTTGTAAAAACTCCCTTGATTCATCCAATAGCATTTTCCACTCAAAACAAATCTTGTTGTATAGCATCACTCAGATCATTTCCCCTGCTTTCTCAAGTAGTTTAGTCCTTAGCAAAACATTTTTTTCTTTTCCCCAATTCCCACTGTTATAATAGGGAACTTGAACACTCACACAAATGCTTTCTCCAACTCCCTAACCCCAATCATCTATTCCTTAAATCTCAAGACTTATTCCTTCATTCCACCTCAGGCATGCATAGAGATGGTCATAGAGGAGATTGATAATCTCACCATTATACACAAACATTCTACTTCCCTAATTTAGAAACTCTGAAATTCTTTTATCCGGCTGTGTCTTCTACCTTTTCCTATGACTCAGTCTTCCTAAATCTATCCATAATGTTCAGCACAACCACCAATCCCTCCACCTCAAGGCACTTTCTAACTTCTGTTTACCCTCCCCTGACCTCACATTCTTTTCCAATTTTTACCTAATAGTTAAGCATTTCAAATCTGCTTCCTCCTCTGCTCTCCAATCTCAGGATTCTTTGCCCTTTCAGTCAGTCAGTAAGACAATAAACACAGATTAAGTGCCTACCATGTGCCAGGCATTGTGGTGGGAATACAAAAAGGCAAAAGATAGTCCCTGCCCTCAAAGAGCTCCCAACCTAATGGGGAATATCACAAACCAAGAAATATATACAAACGAGTGACCTATAGGATAAATTGGAAATAATTTAAAAAGGGAAAGCAACAGAATTAAGATTTCCCTGAACATCTCTTACCAGATATCATCCATGGATTATATCTGCCACCATCCTCCTCTGCTCTTAGTCACCTACTGTTGAATAGAGCTGAAAGAAGCCATACAACTATGCTAACTGGATACATTACATATTCATGTTTTACAACTTCAGCAGTTTTCTTACTGCAATATGACAGTGTCTTTATTTCTCCCTAACTGAGTCTCTATCTCACTCACCCCAGATGCTGTTCCAAATCTAGTTTTCCCTCTATTTCTCTAATATCTCAATTTTTTATTAGATTAGTTGAGGATTATGTTTCTTACTTTACTAAGAAAGCTGAAGTACTCTTCTCTGTCTTCATTTCGAAACCACTTGACATCATCTCCTACTCTCTTTTTGCCCCTCAATTCTGGCAATAAGATGGCCTTTCTCCTTGCCAAGATCAGCACCTCTACATGTGCTCTGGATACTATTCCCTTCATGTAGAATGCAACCTCCACCATTCATTCTCTCCTTCAACTTCTTCCTACCTAAAGAGAAGGGACACCACAGGTTCCTTTTTATACGTTCAAATATGTCCTTCACCCTGAAGAAAACTTTCACTTAGACCCAACTCTTCCCCTCATGCCAGTTTTCTGTATCTCTTCTTTCTCTGTTTCTCAGCCAGACTTCTTGATAAAACTGTCACTTTCACAGTCCCTATCCTTCTCCTCAGTCACTCCTCAACCTTCAGCAGTATGGCTTCCAACTTCATCCCTCAACCAAAGCTGTTCCCTCCTAAGTCACCAATGGGTTCTTTCCTTTTCTAGCTTTAGCAGTTTATGCTAAATACATCACCATCCTTCTAGGCACCGTGACTTGTAAAATTCCTACTCTTCTTCCTCTCTGAGCCCACATATCTAATCAGATGGCAAAATATTTCTGCATTTTCTATAGGATCCAATCCTTTATTACCAGTCACATGTTTCAGGCCCTCATTTCCCCTTATCTAGACTATTACAATAGCTTCCTCACTGGTCTCCCCTCCTCCCTTCTTTCCCCACTCACTCCATATCTTATACACCACTTCCTTAAGTAAAAATTTGACCACATCACTCAGGTACTCAAATAGGGGTTCTCTCTCATTTTTAGCATAAAATATAGATGATTCTTATAAGCCCCTTAAAATTTGGCTTCCACTTATCTTCCCTGGGTATTGGACATTATTACTCCCTTGCCTGAATTCACCAATGCCATGACACTTCTGCCATTCCCCACCTAGCCTACTCTAAATCTGGTCTCTGTTCCTTTTACAGGCTCTCATACCTGGAATACCCTCATACTTCCCTTCACCTTTGCTACTTGAATTCTTAAAAAAAAAAAAAAAAAAAGAGGCAGCTCAAATGGTACTTTCTATATGAAGCCTTTCCTGGTATCATGGGATCCCTCTCCCATAACCAATTTTACATTTGTTTTCTTTTATATTTATTCTGCATGAATTGGTGTGTGTATGTGGTTATCTTTTCCATTAAAAAACCAGATGCCTTGTAAGACTTCCTTTATTCATTATATATTTGTATCCCAAGTACCTGGCACATAGTAGGTATGTAACAATCATTGCTTTATTGTCTGATTGCCTCCATATACAGCAAACATTCAATATGCTCCAAAAATACCATGATTATTCTCTGGCTATGTAAATGAAAATATTTCTTATTTATTATTATTCACTTATATTTTATTAATTTATTTATTTGTCAGTAACTGAAAGGTATGGGACTCTTACAAGTCATTGTCCTACACAATTCAGTAAAGATATTTTCACAGGGGTACTACCAACAACTATGAAGTAATATAAGATAGAAGGGTACTCTGACTCCAATTCTATTGCTATTTTCTACTGAATCTAAATAGCAAATGGGTGTAAGCATCATCACTTTTGTTTTTCTTGGTCATTCATTAATCACTCACTATCTAATTCCCTATCAAAAAATGTTTTAAAATGATTCATGAGAAAGATATTTCAAAATTAAAATCTTAAAGTTTAAAATCAATTTCTTTTGAGCAAGCAGTTATTTCTGATATATAAGAAAAAACCTATACTAATGATAACATTTTATACATTTGCACAATTTCTTCTATAGATATTGACAGTCTTCAGAAAGTATTATTTTTAATCATGCCTGACATTTTCCAGTTTACTCAAAAGATTTCATGGTTTGGTATTACAGCAATATACAAATTTGACAGCTTACAATAGGATCCCATAACTATAGCAAATCATTCTGACAGTAAGTACCATAAGCTGGTAATGTACTTTTAAAAAATAAAATAAAATTCTTATTAAAAATCTTACAAAGACAGGAATATATGTGTGTTTAAAATTTGGATAACATAATCTTAATGAGTTACTAAACTTTTAGTTAGTTTTATTAATTATGACAGTAAGCAATTATTTCATCATCTGTACTTTTTTCATGTTCTTCCTGTTGTTATTTAGAAAAAAAGGAATTAATGACATTTACAACCATTTCCTCAACAATGTTAACACCACGAAGATTGCATTTCTTCTGTTTATTATTTCTTAGCATTTATATATAGCTTTGCAAAAATAAAAAAGAAAGAAAAAGAAAAAGAAAAAAAAGAAAAATAGGAATGTAGATAAATCAGTACAAGGTAATAGAAAACATAGTGACTTTTCTTGATTGTCTGAATAACATTTTTTTATATAGGTTGAAAGGTAATCGATATGTCTGCATTTCCAGAAATGCATTAACCGTGGTGTTTTCAAATACAGTTCATTCCTCTGGGAAAGAAAATTGGAGTTATCCTCTAAAGTAGCTGTAAAATTATCTAAATGAATCTGGTAGTAATATTAAGACTCAGAAAATAAATCCTATCTTTATGCAATTTTACTTTTATCAAGTCTAACATGCACTGGTTAGCAAGTGAACAAGTGCTTTCTTTGTAGAAGTAGAAAGCTCACCTTTTTTTTTCCCCTTGGATTCAATTCTTCTCTTAGAATACTACCATGAAACCACTCTATTTTCAGAATTGATGTACCTTTCAAAACTATAATCTCTGGCTTTCAAGCTCACTATTATTTGCCTTCAGGTACAAATTTTAAAGTATATAGAGGCTTCCAAACAGAATAGTATGATTTCAGCCAGATATTGAATGATCAGTCATCAAAGTGGTGGTAAATTCCTTTTCAAAATAATGTTTCTCACCACAGTACATGCGTCCTTATACTCCATTGACTTTTCAAATATAAATTTGAGGTCATCAAATGCCTAAGGGCAGCTCCAGCTATTCCAAAATTAATTCCTATTTCAATTCTGTAACAGAAATAAGATTTCAAATATAAAAATAATAGGAAATATTACAGATAAAGAAACAAATGGACCTTTATGGGCAAGTTTGCTATACCTGCCTGAGTGAACCAAGTCAAAATGTAATAATCCTTTTAGGTACTAGGAGCAACAAAGTTGTTACTGAATTGATACATGATATTTTAAAAACTAGACAAAGATACTATTTTTTAAAGTCTGTTGAATTAATAGGAAAAAGAGTGCCCAATATAATAGATGTATCTATAAAATTTAAGAGTATTTTGTAGGAAATATTACATTGAATTATTTAGGTCTCTTTTGCCTTATTCTGAACAAGTTGGCTACAGTTTCATTTTACATTTATCAATTTACCAAGTGTTTAAAGAGAAAACAAAAAACATTAGTTACTTGTGGAAAATGGCCTGGAAATATTACAAAATGGTTCAATAAAAACTGCATGCACCTAGGTAAGCCTACTCAGTACTTCTTTTGATCAGGCATTATTCTATAGGTAGATTTAAATTTTTTTTTCTTGAATCGTGTGATTTTGTTACTGGTACCATTTTTATCTTTCTCTACTACAGTGTTACCAAGATACATTTTTCCTCTTTTGCCATCCTCCTGTCCTATATATCATATCTCTCACCATCCTCTTCTCAATTTTAAGTGCATTGTTTTCTCATTGCAAAAAAAAAATGAAAGTTAGATATCTATCCTAATGAAATTTCTGCATACTTTCTCACTTTTCTATTCTTTTACCTAAGATTCATTTTTCATCAAAACTAAGGTCATGCTAAAAAGATAAGATATTAGAGATCAAAGAAAAAATGAATTACTCCAAATCAAAACTATTTTCTAAAATTTCTTCTGTTAATTGTATTATACCCCTTACTTTGACTACCATGAATTATTATTGTTATTTTTTGTTACTGATAATTACTGTTATTAATTTCAATCTCTAAGACCTGCCCACCCCCCTTACTCAGTGCTATGGACAGAGCGCTGGGTTTGGAGTTAGAAAGATCAAAGTTCAGATCTCAGACACTTAATAGCTATGTGACTCTGGGAAAATCAATTAAGCCCTGCTTACATAAAACCAAAGAAGAAAATGATAAGCAACTTCAAAATCCTTACCAAAAAAACCCAAAGGATGGTTGGTCTATGGAGTCACGAAGAGCCATGTCTATCAACAATGAAAAAATCACAATCTAGCACAACATATGCCTATTTTTGTTTCTCTATATCCTCATTTATTCAAAATCCCTGTTTTCTTACCATCTCCATAATCTGCCTAATTAATTCACATTTAGTTGGTTAGGAATATTTTCATTTTAAGATAAGGTGCTTTAATCACTAATAGTGGAACTTCAAACATTATGATACATGGTGATGATGATGGCAATGCAGTGGAATAATATTAGAGAAAAAAAATGAATGTTTCACTGTCCTTCAAATTACTTCCTAAAAGAGACTCTAACTCTGCTTGCCTATAAGAACAATTCTGCTTCATCTTCATATAATTTAGGAACCATAAGTTAGTAGTCCCTCAGAGAGTAGGGAAACATTTTCTTCTCTCATTTCCTACCCCTATATACAGAATATCATTCTTACCTGTGGATGCTCTTAAAACCTTTTTATTTTTAAATCGCTGAACCCTCCGAAGATCTCTTGGGGTTCACTGGTTAGATTTCTTTCTTAAAGATCATGCCTTAAACCCAACAACTCTGTCTCTCATTGACTGGCCAACAGTAGGTTTCAGGCATTTGGTTTGGGTCCTGATGGACTCAGAATGATTGTAAATAACAGTCATTTCTGTTTTGACCACTAAGTCAAAGAGGCCATTCTTTGCTTCAGTTTCTACCTTGCTACCTCATGGTATTGGTATTTGGACATTGCTTCAGTGAAACTGAGATAAGTTAAAGGCCAAGGTTTCCCACTGCATCCAGGACCGTCTCCAGTCCTCCAGATCTATTTTTAGCCACTGGACCCAGAGGGCTTTGGAAGGGAAAGTGAAGTAGGTGATGTAGAATGGCCTTCCTTCAGTTAAATCCAAATCATTGTATGTCATGCCATTATCTCCCTGATGTCCAATAACAAAGGACAAACAACAACTGCTCACAGCAGAAAGAATTCCCTGTAGATGCCTAGCATGGAAGCTACTAAACAAAAGACTAAATTATGTATTAGTCATAATAATGTTCAAGATAGAAAAAAAACTGATCCTTTATAACTTCTTTGCATTTATACATCTAGTTCTGTTCTTGCTCAACTTAAACCATCTTCTTTCCCTGGCAAGATCACTATGCTTAGTGTTTTATCCTGTTTACATAGAAATGTCTAGCATTTTTAAGCCATATATAACAATTACTTTGCTTTCCACAGTATTTCAGTGCTCCAGCAACTCTGCACAAGGGCTGAATATTTTAAAAAAACAAACAAAAGAAAGAATAACTTGATTGCATGGAAATTACTGTGCATAATGATTCAGTCACGAAAGAAGTAATCATGAATATCCTGTTATTGTTATTATTGTTATCTTTCATGTTTTAAATTCTAAACATTATACTTTTATCTTAAAAAGAATTGGGGCATTGAAAAATAAAATGAACTACTGATTAAAATTTTTGAAATAATCAACAGAGTAAATAAAACATCAGAATAAAAACTGCTTTAAAAGCTTATCATATCCAGTTTCCTTATTACTAAAGTTCATTTTATTCCTCAAAATATTTGAAATCCAGTCTTATTTTGTTTATTATTATGTGATGGAGCTTCTAGACATTAACAAGCTAATTAGGATTCAGATTAGTCACAAAAACTGTCATTTTGGAATCTCACTTCCTAAGGGTCCATAGGCACTGGATCTACATTACTTTTGTCATATAATATAACATAATACATATATATATTATATATCATATATATAATAATAACATATAATATAATATAATATATATAATATAATATATGTAATATAACATAACATAACATAACATAACATAATATAACATAATATAATATAATATAATATAATATAATATAATATAATATAATATAATATAATATAATATAATATAATATATATGTAACACATTTTTATTTGCCTTTATACATACAAGTAAGAAAAAATGTGCTAATGAAAACAAATACTCTTTGTCATGATTACTTTAAGTACTCTTAGGTAGTTTTCAGAATAGCTTAAAAAAAGCTACATGTCATATTCCTGAGCAAAAGACCAACAGATGAAATACTAAAACGATCAAATAACCCAAGAAAATATTTATTACTGCTAGTAATTACAAACTTTTTTTTTTTTAAAGTTCAGGTGAACAAGTTTATTTTGGAGGAATACATCATGACATCATAAAGCTAGAAACTGAAATTTTTTTTATTGCTATTGTTGTTATATTGCTATTATTTAGTCATTTTAATCATATCTGTTTCCCCAGTCTTCCTGGCAAATAGGAGGTGATGATTCAATGCTATTGACTATGTCCGTTTTGGAATTTTTTGATGATTTGTTCTTGAAGAATAGCATAAGAGATACCTCCAGGGAAGCAACCCAGACATCTCATTTTTTTTTTTTAATTACAAACTTTTAAATTTATGACTTCATACTTAAGACAATGCTGTTACATTGCCCAATCACCTGGGGCAAAAAGTTGGGATGCTACTGTTTTGATTTTTTTTTATGTATATATTAGAAAACCAGGATATTTGTGACATATTTAAGAAGACATTATTCTTTTTAAATGAAAAAATAAAATCCAAAACAATAAAAAAGAAAATACTGAATCCAGTGTTTCACATAAACAAAACAGTTTTTGCCATCCTGCCACTAAATTAGGAAATATTCTTAACATAATCAGATATAACTGCTCGTTTGATATAGACACACTTTGATGTTAATCTAGATAAAGTAGATGGGTTGAGGGTTCAATTCAGAGACTGGTATGGCAGTGCCACCTAGTGAGCAACATCGAAATATTCTAGGTCACAGTGATGCTCTGGTTTGGCTGAATGAGTAATTTGCCCACATCATGGAATCCACTCAACAACCTAGTTTTCAACATTCATTAGACATAAACAAAATTACTGAAGATTTCAAAATATGACCTCTCACTCACCAAGCTCCTTACCCAATGGAAGACAAGTACTTACATGTACTATACATGGTAGTTCTCAGTTTCCAAAAATTATTACTAGGTCTGATGATTGCTATAAATGCTTCTTCAGATATTGACTTTAGACAACTAATTTCTTGTTTATAATGCAATTTATGGTTTACTCATCACTATTACTTAGAAATGAACATTGAATGGCTCACAAAGTCATTTTGCAACATAAAATGCATGAAGAATGACCATGCAATATTTGATACTTTGCAATATCCGTCTTGAGTGACTGTCAGCAAATAAATTTCAAACTACAACGACTTGAACAAGTTTATGTACTGCTTTGTTCTGAACTCATTTAGTAGATATATTAAGGATTTCAGGTTTATTGTGACATATATTTCTTCTTTTTATCTCAAAACTTTTGTGAACAAGAATGACAAATCATATCTAACTAGTACCTTTTATCAAGATTTAATTATTATGGACATATACTTTAAATTTTTTTCATTTAGTTATTTCATTTAGTTAGTTTAGTTATTTAGTGAACAAAGTATTTGGGAAGCTGGCAGAGGTCAAAGAAAGCAAAGCAAAAATAAAAATTAATAAAGGTTTCCTCCACCACCTGTCCAGCCCCAGTCTTCCCACTGAAATCTCTTTTTTTGCCTAATTGCCTAATTTCTTCAGCTATAACATTTTCTAATGAAAAACAAATTAATGAAAGTTACAGACAAATTATCTGCTAAAAACTCATCATATAAGTAGTTATGTACAGGAATCAAAAAGGCACAATCCCCATCACATGTATGCTCACATGTATATACACATAAACATAGGTGTACACATGATACACACACATACACACCATACAAATATGCAAAATGACTAATAGATACAACTTGTTATATGATGTATAATAACTCAAGTCTTTTCATGGGCACTTTTGATTTCAAAGAAAAACAATTCTACTTTAAATAAGGCTATACAAAAAGACATATAACCCAATATTTGGTTCTGAAAATATAGTCAGCACTGTCATGTGGAGATAGAAATTACTGTGGATTAGATTAGTCAGAAAAGACTTCATAAATGAAGCAGTATCAGAACTAAACATTGAAAATTATGAAAGATTTTAAGACCATAGTTTTAAAGCCTGAAGGAACACCAGAAATCATCTTGTCCATCCTCCTCATTTTATATATGTGAAAACTTAAGTCTAGAGAAACTATGTAACTGGCCTAAACTCCTATAGATAGTAAATGACTGAGTATTAATTTTAATCTAAGCTTCTCTGACTATCTGCTCATCTAAGAAGTGGAAAAAAGAGAATTTTATGTAAGTTAACTGCAGAAGCATAAACTTGGAGATAGGAGCAAAGTGTGTTCACAGGTGAAAAAAGAGAAGAGCAATTTGGTTAGAGAAAAGGGTTTGTTTTAGGAGTACTAAATGACAAAGCTAGAAAGACAGAATCAGAATTTTAGAGTTAAAAGTAATCTTGCACGTCACTTAATTAACCCTTTGACATTATCCATCAAGAAATGGGTACTGGCATATGAAAAGGAGCTCCAAATCCCTACTGATCAGAGAAATGCAAATTAAGACAACTCTAAGATACCATTACACACTTGTCAGATTGGCCAAAATGACAGGAAAAAATAATGATGAATGTTGGAGGGGATGTTGGAAAACTGGGACACTGATGCATTGTTGGTGGAACTGTGAACAGATCCAGCCATTCTGGAAAGCAATTTGGAACTATGCTCAAAAAGTTATCAAACTGTGCATGCCCTTTGACCCAGCAGTGTTTCTATTGGGCTTATATCCCAAAGAGATCTTAAAGGAAGGAAAGGGACCCACATGTGCAAGAATGTTTGTGGCAGCCCTTTTTGTAGTGGCTAGAAATTGGAAACTGAATGGATGCTCATTAATTGGAGAGTGGCTGAATAAATTATGGTATATGAATGTTATGGAATATTATTGTTCTGTAAGAAACGACCAGCAGGACGATTTCAGAGAGGCCTGGAGAGACTTACATGAACTGATGCTGAGTGAAATGAGCAGAACCAGGAGATCATTATACACGACAACAACAAGACTATATGATGATCAATTCTGATGGACATAGCTCTCTTCAACAATGAAATGTTTCAAAACCAGTTCCAACTGTTCAGTGAAAAAAGCCATATACACCCAGAGAAAGGGATATGAAATATGGACCACAACATAACATTTTCATGCCGTCCATGGTTGTTTGCTTGCATTGTGTTTCCTTTCTCAGATTTTTTTTTCCTTGTAGACAAGATTTTTCTTGCACGGCAAGATAAGCATGGAAATATGCATACATATATTCGACTTGTCATTAATATAATTAACATGTAGTGGACTTCCTGCCATCTAGGGGAGGGGTGGGGACTAGGGGGGAAAAATTTATAACAGAAAGCTTTGTAAGAGTTATTGTTGAAGATTTACCCATACATGTGTTTTGCAATTAAAAAGCTTCAATAAAATGCATTAAAAAAAATAAACCCTTAACAAAAAAGAGAAAAAAATAAATAAATAAAAATTTTATTTAATTTAAAAAAAAAGAAAAAAGAAAAGAAAGAAATGAGTATTGGTGATGTTAACTGTTTTACAAAAGGCAAAAATGGTGCCAGGGAAAGAAGGGTTGATGGTCCTAAATGTCATATAACAAATCTTAGACTTAATCCTATAGACATTTGACAGCAATTTTATAGGAACATTCAATAAGTGAAGAGATATAATCAAAATTACATGATTTGCAGAAAAGAATAAAGAAGCTCTTCCAATAAATGGTCCACATACAGAGCAATAAGAACCTTGTATAGAGCAGCAGCTGGGGAAAAGAAAAGAAAAGAATATAGAAGAATACACCTTAAAAAAATAAAAAACCGAGACTTTTTCAAGTTAGATTTGTGAACCAAAATATAGGAAAAAAACAAAAATTGACACTAAGATTTAAACTTTGTTGACTGGAAAGATAATGACCATTCAGTTCAAAGAAGTTTGCTGGAAACTTAATGAGATAATAAGATAAGGTATAATGTAGTCATTGAAAGATACAAAGTTTTTGGGGGAAATTTGAGTAGAAAAAGAGCATTTTTAGCTAACTAAAATAGTTTAAGGAAGAATGAATTTGGCTTTAAATAAAATTGTAGGGTACATCGCAAGACACATTTTTAGTACTAAGTTAAAAGGATGGGACTACAGTCAGAAAGGAAAACTATAGCAAAAGATACAATTTTTAATGTGCTTCCATAATGGATCCAATTACAGCCTAAAGAACTGAGGAGATTCCTGAGAAGGATGTAAAATGGAACTCTAAAAACCCTCAAAAATCAGATTAAAATGTAAGTAGGAAATGTTTAACAAAATAAAAATATAATGCAATATAGATACTGTTAATATGAGGTTTTTCAATTCAGTATGCAATATGAAGAGATTTCTTTTTATTTGAGTTTGATACTGTGAATATAAAAGCAAAGACAATTAGTCTTACTGAGTGCTAACTCTGGAAAAATGATGACATGGAGGCAAAGAAGGAGAGAGTTCCACAGAAGAAGCAGTAAAAGTATCCTTTGATAAATTAAAAACAAAAAATTTATTTTTTATTCATTCATCAAAAATGTATTAAATGCTAGTACATAGAGAGAAGTATGAGAGACACTGAACAGGATATAAATGTGAATAAGAAAGAATCCTTAAGATTTATGGAGTTTATAATTTAGCAATGGAAAACTGCAATGTCAATAAGAAAGCAAGCTATATTTTATTATGTGATTTTTAGGCACGTTAAAGAGTTGCAGAGCAAGAGCTTTGAAAAGTCCAAATGGGCAAGGAGTCATAGAGGACTTCATTGAAGAGTAAATATGTAAGAAGAGATCGTTTAGGTTTTTTTCAGATATTTGTATCTATGTCTCAGCAATTAGCACAGTGATTTGCACATACTAAGTGCTTAATAACAGTAAGTTGCTTTGAGAGTTTTGAATTGTTTATCAAAGAATACTTAACAATTAATTTCACTAGCAAATGGAGTTTAGAATGCAGAAGGAAGTAGTAATGAGATGAAGAAACAAAAGTTACATGTACAGGATTCATTCAAGAAGTCTGAAATTGAAAGAAACAACAGGCATATGAAGAGAATATAGGAATAAGTTGTTTTATTTTTCCAAAGATAGTGGAGAAAGTTTTAAATGATAAACAAAATCCAGTTTTCTTCATTCTCCTATCTTCCATTTTATCCACAAAAAGACTCAAGATGTCTTATACTCATAAAAACTTTAAAAATATGTTCTTTTTTAGATTAATAGAGTCATCTATCTCAATAGCATGGGCAATGGGGCAAAGAGATTTTAACTTTGAGAATGAGCCAAAGAATGAGCTACAAGGAATGCAATAACAATGACATTTTCAACAAGTTCCTATCAGACTCTGTTCCCAAGAATCACAGACTAAGCTGAATGAAGTCAGTACATCTTCACCCTTTTAAGTAACTGCTTTTTAAATCCTTAGGAGTTTCCTTTTTAGAATCATTTGCCCTATCTTCCTCCTCTTTTGCCACCATTGAGAACTGGAGAAAAGATTAGTTTAGAGATACCTAACTTCAAGGAAGTGTAATATACTGGAGAGATAAGACACAAATAGAGATATCAATAATATTAAATAATTCATAACATATGCATTGTAGATGTTCAAAACAAGACATAAAGAAGGGTTTCACAAAACAAGTGTCATTATAATTTTGCTTTCATAGGCAGGTCAGTCAATCAAGTATTAAGTTTTTACTTAAGCTTACTTAAGCACATAGCTTACTATGTGCTAAGCATTGGAAATACAAATAATGGAAAAAAATACAGTTCTTATCCTCCAAGGCAAGGCTGCTAGGTGGTGTACTTGGCTAAAGTGATAAGCCTGGAGTCAGGAAGATTCATTTTTCTGAATTCAAATCTGGTTTCAGATTTGTGTGTGACCCCTGATAACTCACTTCATCCCCTTTGCCTCAGTTTCTTCATCTGTAAAATGAGTTGGGACAAGGAAATGGGAAACCACTCCAGTATCTCTGCCAAGAAAATTCCATATGGGGTCATGAGTTGAATACAACTGAAAGGACTGAACAACAAAACCTTCAAAGGTCTCATATTCAATAGGTAAAGAAGATGAATGGGGGACAGAGTGAAAAGATTATAAACAAGAATAGAAAAAGGCCACAAAGTAACGGGTATATTTTAAAAGAGAGTAGCTGGAAAACGCCTTGTCGTGCATCACTCACTTAGCCCAAAACAGAAGTGAAGTAGCAGGGGAGGAAAGTCAGCAATTAGGAAAAATGAGGCACAATTTGAATTGACCTGTTCTTCAAAATCTAAAATTAGTACAACCTCCTTTATGAAGTCTTGACCCCCTTCTCCAGTCCTCAATGATATCCCCTTTCTCTGATACTAATTACTAAAAGCACCAGATCTAAATTAATTTTTCCCAGTTATTAGAAATCTTGCAATTTATCCCTTCAAATTCTGTTAGAACCTATAAAAATATGTCTTTAGAGACCAAGGAAATTCCATAAAAATGTATACAATAATAATTAAGCACAGTGATTAAAATGATGAAGATTCTGAAATTTTCATATGCAATCATTAAATTTTTGGCAAAAACCACCTAATTTGGTTGACATACTCCATACTGCATGTTGCTGTCATTGAGAAAACTTTTGTCATGGAGAAAGTGTACTAGAGATTGTGTTATATGAGATCATTACAGAAGCTATTGAGAAGAATAACTACCATAACCATGTAACCCCATATAAGTGAAGTTTTAAGAGCAATGGCTGCTTATTGCAAAATGAATGAATACAATAAACTGAGATTGACAGAGATAAGTTTTGAAATTTAAAATTAAGACTACATTACAGATATTCTTCACAATGATAATGGATGCTATGTAATAGTGCCTTTACAACAGTAGTCTTTGAGCAACTGCTTGAAATTTCATGGAATTCAGTTAAATTCTTTCACTGAAATAACCTTTTCACTATACATATTTTTCTCCTCAATAGCCTTGAGGAAAAGAATTGAGTGTGCTTAAGCATCCCTTAACAGAAGCACCTAATAGCATATCCAATCTGTCTAGATGGTACATGAAATGGTCAATCAATCAATAAACATTTATTAAGTGCCCACTATATGCCAAGCACTTTGTTAAGAATTAGAAATTAAGTTTTATTATTTTGAGAGAGTTTGATAAAACTTCTGTAGGAAAAAAAATGGGAAGAAAAATAATAACATTGCCAACAATGTCATATTTTACTCATTTAACACAATATCTTTTATAAGGTACCCAAAGGAGTATTTATATACTACTCATTTTCAGTTGTTCTGATATTTTAGCTTTAATCCTGAAATGCATTATTTCAAGGTGTGGCAATAAAATAAAAGGACTTTCAGGGAAAATGAGCAAAGCCATAATTAGGAATTTTACATCTTGAGCCACCAACAATATTTGACTGATGTGGGGAAAAGGAAAGGCTCTATTACAAAATGGAAGAAATCAATGCTGTGAGACAAAGGGTTACTCCAGGAAGGCTGCCTCACATTCCCATTAGAGAATAGGAATAGGGAATAGTAATCACAAGAATACCAAAGAACCAGGAATTTCCTATTTTAATTATTCTTAAGAATTATTTTCAATATTATTGTGCTATAAGAGATGATAAGCAAGATGATTTGAGAAAAACCTTGAAAAACACATAAAAACTGACACAGAGAAAAGTGAGCAGAACCAAGTAAGCACTGTCACACAGCAACAGCAATATAGTACAATGAACAACTGTAAAGGACTTAGTTATACTCAACAATATGATGATCCGAGACAACCTCAAAGGATTCATAATGAAAAATGCTTTTCACCTCCAGAAAAAGAACTGTTGCATCTGAATATAGAATGGTGGACACTATTTTTCACTTTCTTTTTTTTAGTTTTAAGTTTTCTTCCACAAAATGACTAATATGAAATTAAAACCTATACAAGATTGCTTACAGTCTCAGGGAGAAAGGGACAAAATTTGGCAATCTCTAAACTTAAATGTTAAAGATAGTTTTTGCACTTAATTGGGGAGAAATATTAAATATCATTTTTAAAAACAACTAACGAACTGGAAAGTGGAAAATGAATAGATGCCCATTAATTTGGGAATGGTTGAATAAGTTATGGTATAGGAAAATAATGGAATATTATTGTTCTTAAAAAAAAAATGATGGGGGCAGCTAGGTGGCGCAGTGGTTATAGTACCAGCTCTGAAGTCAGGAAGACCTGAGTTCAAATCTGTCCTCAGACACTTAACAGTTCCTGGCTGTGTGACCCTGGGCAAGTCACTTAACCCCAATTGCCTCTGCAAAAAGAAAAAAAAAAAAGATGAACAAACTGGTTTCTAGTAAGGCTAATTGTGGAAACGAAAGAAGACTCTTCCTCTTAGATGTTAGTATCTTTTTGTCCTGCTATAGATACTGTAATTAGCTTTTATTAAAAACTCACTGGCTTAATCAAAATCTTCTTCAAATAATTCCCCTTTCCAAAGCTACAAAAATTTATATAGAGTTTATTTTGCCTCTTGACATTCTGAACTCTTTGAAAGGAGATTTCCCACTCTATCAGCATTTCCTAATTATTTTTACTTACTTCTTTAAGGATTTTGGTCAAGATTTTGAGATAATTTCTACCTACCTTTCCTGTAGAGAAAATTGTCATCCTTTCTTTGGACAGCACTTACTCTTGAAAAAGGGCACGCATATACACCAGATAGGTAATATTCTGGCCTTTAATTTCCATTTCATAATCTTACATACAACTGAACATTTCATGAAAGCAGAGGTGATGTTCTGTTTAAACTTTGTATCCTCACTAGTATTTAGTACAATGCTTTGTTGTTTGCCAAATTTGTAGTTAGAGAACTTGCTAGCTGATGAGATTTTGACTTCCTATGGTCCTATGATTGTTGACCAACAACACCACACACAAAAGAATTAGAAAAACTAAAACAACTGGAGAAGGAAATAATATGGATAATATAATTTTAATAACAATCTAAAATAATGATAACAACCAAGAAATTTTAAATGTTCTTTATACTCTAAAGAGTTGAGGCTAAATATGAAATGGACTAAAGAAATCCAGAGTATTAAATACATTTCTAAGACAGGACTCTGCATTTAAAGGAAGGAGATTCATTATTAGGAAAAATTCTTACTAAATAAAAAGCATAATGGTCTAAAGTAATACTCTAGTGATTTACAATTTTACAACCTTGCAAGGCTGCATTATTGTTAACAACATCACTGGCTTATCATCTCAAACAAAATTACATTAATGAAAGAGAACCAATGAAAATGTTTTTTAAAGTAATTTCTGAAATGGTCAAAAGATCATCTGCTGTATAGTTTGTCAAGTCAAATGAATTGTATCTATCTCAAGAGAAAAAAATCCTTTAGATATAATAAAAGTCTTTTACTTTGTTTCATAACAAGTTTCTGGTTAGGGAACAAAAGACAATAGAATCGGGTTATTTACTTTTTCTTAAAGCCTGGACAACAGACAGTAAACCATAAGAAAAAAAGAAAAGAAGAAAGAAGAGGAGGGAAGAGAAGAGAAGAGAAGAGAAGAGAAGAGAAGAGAAGAGAAGAGAAGAGAAGAGAAGAGAAGAGAAGAGAAGAGAAGAGAAGAGAAGAGAAGAGAAGAGAAGAGAAGAGAAGAGAAGAGAAGAGAAGAGAAGAGAAGAGAAGAGAAGAGAGGTATGTGTGTGTGTGTTTATGTATGTGTGTGTGTACATATGTATGTACACCAGCACCTATTCCTCACAAAACTTTTTTCAGACTTAGAAACTTTCAAATCATTAGATTTCATCTAATTTAAAAATCTGCAATGAGTTTGATTAAGTATGTATGAAAATATTAAAAAATTGAGACAATATCATTCATAAGGGATACATGAAGCTTTTCTACTCACCAATTTCAACCTTTGTAAGGGTATTCTGCTAATATCTATTGGTGTCCTCTCTATGACATTAACAAATCGAACTTCTGGGATTGCAACTGCACACATTACATGGGCCCACCTATTAAAATAATTGTGAATTAATAATTTAAAAAATATAGCCATTATAATAAAAAGTTCAGCTGACCTGATTACTTGACCAGTTTAAACAACTTAAGGTCTTTTCACAAGCCACAAAAAAAACATTTCTACCTTTTACTCTTCTTGTTTTCTTGAGAACATAAGAATAAGATGTGTCTTAAATCTGAGTCTGCCCAAAACCATGTGCAACCCTTCATCAAATAATTATAATTTTGAAACTGAAATAACACTAAATACGGAAAAGAAAACTAAACCTGAATGCATTTTAGGTGAGGTTGTTTTGTGAATTCATAAACCTGATTCTTTTGGTATACAAAGAATTTTGATGAGAATAATCATATATAGTAAAACACTCATTAATTAGATAAATAGAAGTTATGCAGAATAGACACCATATCTACATGGCAGAGGCTCCATTATAACTTAAGTTGAAATAATATTGAAATCCATTTTTTCTACTTAATCTGGCATCTACCAATATTTAACATGCATATCTCTCATTATATTGACCACAAATTAATTTAACGAATAGAATGGTGTCAATTGAGTATATTATGAAGCAGTTATACATAAACCCTACGTGCCATAAAATATAGTAAAGTGTCAGAAAATTTCCTAAGGAGATTATTTGTTTAATTAAATACTTAGTTCTCACAAAAGTTCTAAGACAGAATCATAAAATCATAGGGTCAAAGGAAAAGTAAAATTCTTCTATTCCTATGTTTTTGACAAGAAACCAGATGATTTAATTTCACACGCATAAAGTCTTCAAGAAAGACTTCACAAAACTCTTAGATAACATTTTCCAGTCATAACCTCCATGTCCCCAATAAGACTAAGCAAGCACAAACATGTACACACATGCATGCATACACACACACATACACACACACACGCACACACACACGCATACCCCACTTATTTGGGGGAAAATTCTTCGGTGTTCATCAGAGTCACTAAACTGCTGCTATAAGATCCAACCACATGTAGATCACTAAAAATATGTAAATCAGCTTTATTCATGAAGATTCAAAGGCTTTGCAACTATCAAGAAATCCTTCCAAGTGTAATCAATTCCCAATTCTTAAGCAATGTCTAGAACATATGTAAGCATTTGATAAATGTTTACTGATTGAATTACTAAATCTTTACTGTTACACAAAAGTACTATTTTCTTTGGTTTTATTCTAATGGGAGAAAAAAGGATATATAGCTATCTTCCTTTGTGCAGCAAAGGTTTTCATATGATTTTTAAAGTTTAAGAGTATAATTTAAAGTTAGAACTTTATAATTTAAATTTGTATAATTTATGCTTTGATGGTTCTAATCTTCTCAATAAAGAGAGTAAAATGCTATACAATACATGATAGTTTAGATTCTTGCACACAAATGAACTGGAAGAATTTACATGTATCCACTTGAAGATAAAGTTAATAAAAAATATCATTTTGTTATTTCAAATAATTTTCTTTTTTTCTTTCTATTAAAAAACATTGGCCATGTAAGTATGGCTTGTCCGCACATTCATAAAATTAAAAATTGTTAACAAAGATGTGAGAATCACAGAGAAACAGGCTGATGAATCAATCAGAAATAATTTTTTTCTTCCACAAAATAGTCACATTATGGAATCATCCAGTAACTTTCCTCCATAATCTTTAATTTTTCAATACCAATGTACTTTTTTTAGTCATTCTCTTTTAATGAGACTTACTGTTTGGCTTGTTAATTTTAAAGACATGATATCTGTATGATTCATTTTATTTTTGTGATCATGATTGATAACATTTATCTGAATCTAACAGATTATTTTCTTTTGAAACATCTGGTAAATTACATAACAATAGATTAGATATTTGAGTTCATCATTAATAAAGGGCCTTCTGATGAAACCTGGACATACTATAGAATGGATTGTGTTGGGTTGGGTTTTTTTGTTATTTTTTTTTAAATAAAATCACAGTGCTAGTAAGTTAAAATCAAAATAAATGAAAAATTGCCTACACTACACTGTCAATATTCAGGATTTAGAGGGAGAAGGTATGGAGTTTGAGTGGGGGGGAGAGGCGAGAAGAGAGGAGTGATAGTCTTAAAGCCAATATAGGCATTTAACACATTAGAAAAACGTTGCATTGCCTCCTTTAAAAAGGTGAAATTAACATCAATAGCTGTTATAGGAAAAATGCTTTTAACTTGCAATGTCAGAAGGCAAAAAGCTTTGAAACCATAGTTTTAATGATGACAAAGTGAATGGTCAAACAAAATGCCTTCCCAACTCCTTTTTAAGCTCCCTTTCTATAAGCAAGAAAGAAACTTAACATAAGGGTGAGATTTACCACTTACTTCTTGTTCTTAGTTTGCTTGAGTGCACCACCTCTCAAATTACAGAGACAACATTCCTGGGTTGGAGGACAGAGAAGAAAAAAAAAAAAGAAGAAGAAGAAAAAGAGAAATTCATGTTAGAGATATACAAGATATTATGTTAAATAAATATAATTTGTCAATTTAGATATTTATATGCAAGAAAATATCAGCATTTAAAAATGAAAAACCTACTTAATAAAAACTCTAACATCCGTCCCTCCAAGCTCTCAAAGCCCTCGATGTACCTATATAAGAATGCATACAAAAAGTAGCCTAAAATATTCTATCAGAAAGCACAGAACTAATATATTTCTTTTATAATTATAGAAGCATTTAAAATTGCTAGTGTGAGGGGAAATATGAGTCATCCTGAAAAGTCTTAACTCAGATATAAATCCCCACATTTTATTTAGCATTTAGCCATCACTATAAAGTGAGCATTCAAAACCTAGATGAGGTTCACAAACCATGAATAGGTATCAGGGGATTTGTGAACTTGGATAGAAAAAAAAAAAAGCACATCATTATTTTCACTAATATCTAACTGAAATTTAACAAATATTTTTGTTAAAATTTTTTAACAAACATTTTCTAAAAAGAGTCCATAGATCACAAAAGACTTACAAAGGGTCTCAGAGGTCCTTGATATAAAAAGGTGAAGAACCTCTTCCATAGCCTAAAGACTCCCATAGCCCTCCCTCACTCCAATTTCAGGGTCTTTTTAACTAGGTTTGGAAGAAGGATGAAAAACAAGGGATTAGTATTCTTCCTCCTGATATACATGCCCATTTTTCTCAGTTTGGGAGAGAGAAGGAACTATTTTAAAATGCACCATTTGTGTTTAAAGCAACCTTTTGGCTAATGCTATTTTTGAGTGGCAAAATATATTTCAGATGACATTTTCGGGTTGATATACATGATCTGCAAGGCATTATAAAGTACCAACTCAAAGCTAAATCTTGGATTCAGGAAGCTGAGATTCCAGTCCTGCCTTGAAGTAAGTCAAGACAAGTAAGCCACGTAACTTTTCAGTACTCCACGTGTCTTGCGTTGCAGATACGTGTTGATCTTAAGAGTTCTAAAAAGTTCTTACACTGGAATTTTCTCATATCAATAAAAATAAGATCTGGACAAACAACAAGTAAAAACCATTTTCTAGTCTCAAATAATTACAGAATGCTTAATTTTTATTTCTTTCCCGAAACATGTATACACACACGCACACACACACACACACAC
The DNA here is from genome assembly GCA_023553655.1 of Myrmecobius fasciatus. Lineage (NCBI taxonomy): Eukaryota > Metazoa > Chordata > Mammalia > Dasyuromorphia > Myrmecobiidae > Myrmecobius > Myrmecobius fasciatus. Next base: position 146,398 of record JAJPUD010000658.1, read on the forward strand.
ACACACACACACAGAGGTAGATAGATAGATAGACACGCAGATAGATATTGATATTGTTTTGTCTTTTATGTATTTGGAGCTGATGCTCATCTACTTTTCTATCGCATTACTATGAATATTTGTATTGAACTTTGGTTATTTCTTCAACCCTATAAAGTAGACAGATAAAGAAGTATGAACACAAAAATCAATTCCTTGTTTTCTACTGACCAGGATAATTGTGAATTAGAGGTCTAAACTACCTCTTTTCATCTTTAATTCCAAGCACACCTGCTCAGTTCTTTGTATTACATTTAAAAATATTTGTAACTTTTTATCATTTGTTCCCTAGTCTACTATTCTCTATGTTGTATATGTTAAAATTCCTTTATCCCTCAAGAAAGTCATCTCTAAATGGTGTTAATCATTTTATCTGTCTTTGCTAGGTTTCTCTCTAATTTTTTAAGTTAATTTATAATGAGTGTTAAAACCACATAGCTTAAGAAAAAAAAAAGAAAAAAAAAACACATAGCTTTTCTTTACACAAATGGTTGTGATGCTAAAGAGACAAAGGAAAAAGGCCCTAAAGGCAGAAAATCTAAATATTCAACAATAGTTGACATATATTTATATGCCTTGGAAATGTCCCCTAAGCATTCAAATACAATTTTTTTGAATGTTGGCTATGGTGATATTAAAGCCACATAGAAATGAAATAGGTGAATGAACAGGTTGTTCTCAACCAACCTCAATTTATGTAGAAAATTTGAAGAAAAAAAAAAAGAGACTTTCTATTACCAAATTCAAGGTTACATTCTGAAGCCAACTGAGGTTATTAGAATGAAGAATATTGATGAGGGTAACAATAAAACTCAAATCAATAGTAGAATAAAAAAGCATATTTGACTAGTTCCAAAAAAAATCTCATGCCGTTCCAATTATAAAATAATAAAAGATTGAAAGCAATATTGTTAGTATATGGCTTGAAAGAGTTTATGGGGACCTTAATATCTCCTATCTATGCACATGTTAAAGATCCCCAACTGTTATTGTAAGATTTTTTGCAGATACCACAGTAGCACAAGGTAGTGATTCTGATACACTATTTTTCTTCTTTACATTATCTCTGCTGTGATAAAATGGGGATACATTCCTAGAAGTTTTACCAATAAAAAAAATTCTGGCAGATCCTATAGAAATTTTCCTAAAAGTGTATGTGATTAGAGGCTTCAAGGATAAATCCACTGGCAGAAATACAAACTAGTTAAAAGTAAAAAAAGCAGTTGGACACAATAACATACAAAATCATGATAATTTATGACCTGTATCACCAAGGGAAGAACTTTAAAAGGCACAGAATTTTGTATTTTGTCTCAAAAGTAATAAAGAGCTATTTGACTTTACTGAATAGTGGGGTGACAAATGGGCAGATCTGTGCTTTAGGAAGGACAAATTGACGATGGACTGGAGGAAGAAGAGACTTGAGAGGAGAACAACCAGAAGACTCCTGCAGGAGACTAGACATGAAGAAGAGAAGGTTTTTCCCACAAAACTCTGACTGTTAGGCACTGGTGGCTCAGCTGCTATTTGCGCTTTGTTCTCAGACCAATGACAGCAAGAGGAGGATGTCTTGACTTACAAGTGAATTGGCAGTCATCAGAGCCCAGTGATAAGACACAGGTCAGGACGTATGGAGAGGGTCCTGATGCACGTGGAGGCTCTGGCCTTTTTAAGCTAAAGACTTTCCCAGATCTTACTTTGTCTGAGACAGCACCCATTCAGTAGGTAAAACTCAGCTAAGAATAAAGGTAAAACTTTGCCTTCAAAAAAGAATCGGCCTAGGAGGGAAGGATCCTCAAAGTTTCTAGCCAGAAATTCTGAGGGGGACTCAAAGGATAAAGCCTGAAATCATAAAAACTTGAGTTCAAATCTAGCCTCATATAGTTACTCACTGTGTGACTCGGGCTAATCCCTTACCCTCTTTATGCCTTAGTTTGCATGCTGCTAGGCACATAGCAAGCAAGAAACCAATGAGTGTGTTGGAGGGAAAAGGGGGAGCATTTTTCTAAATTTGAATTAAAAGAGACTGGAAAGCAGCTAAGGCCAAGTCTATCCTCAAAGAAGTCACTTGGGGGCAGGGACTAAGGTCAAAAAAATGAGAATCCCCAAACTTGGAATAAAGATTAAATGACTTTGAGGGTCAGCCCTCCGAAGACCTGCCATCTAAAGGAAGAGCCAAGAAGTGAGGACATAGGAATAGAAAAAAAAAAAAGGATATAGGAATTTAAAAAAAAAAAAAAACTTTAAAATTATGAAAGATCTCAGCAAGAAGAAACATCAGTTTAAAAATTGGGCACATGGCCATACCAATCAAACTCCCAAGAAATTATTTTATAGATCTAGAAAAAATAGTAGCAAAGTTCATTTGGAAGAATAAAAGGTCAAGGCTTTCTAGGGGATTAATGAAAAAAAAGGCAGATGAAGGTGGCCTTGCTGTACCAGATCTAAAACTATATTATAAAGCAGTGGTCCTCAAAACCATTTGGTACTGGCTAAGAAATAGAGCAGTCGATCAGTGGCACAGGATTGGTTATCAGGACAATCTAGGCAATAACCTTAACAATCTAGTGTTCGATAAACCCAAAGACCCCAGCTTTTGGGATAAATACTCTCTATTTGGCAAAAACTGCTGGGAAAATTGGAAACTAGTGTGGAAGAAATTAGGGCTTGACCCATACCTAACACCACATACCAAGATAAGATTTAAATGGGTTCATGATCTAAATAGAGAAGAACTTTGTAAGCAAGTTAGAGGAACATAATATAGTTTATCTTTCAGACCTGTGGAGATGGAATGAATTTATGTCCAAAGAAGACCTGGAACTCCTAATGGAACACCAGATGGATAATTTTGATTATATTAAGTTAAAAAGTTTCTGTACAAATAAAACAAATGCAGACAGGATTAGGAAGGAAGCATCAAATTGGGAAATCATCATTACATTTAATGGTTCTGATAAAGGCCTCATTTCTAAAATATATAGAGAATTGTCTCATATATATATAAGAATTCAAGCCACTCTTCAATAGATAAGTGGTCAAGGGATATG
>JAJPUD010000658.1:149586-162398 GCA_023553655.1 Myrmecobius fasciatus
AAGATTAGGAGGGAAGCATCAAATTGGGAAATCATCTTTACATTTAATGGTTCTGATAAAGGCCTCATTTCTAAAATATATAGAGAATTGTCTCATATATATATAAGAATTCAAGCCATTCTTCAATAGATAAGTGGTCAAGGGATATGAACGGACAATTTTCAGATGATGAAATTAAAACCATCTCTAGTCATATGAAAAGTTGCTCCAAATCACTATTGATAAGAGAAATGCAAATTAAGACAACTCTGAGGTACCACTACACACCTGTCAGATTGGCTAAAATGACAGGAAAAGATAACGATGAATGTTGGAGGGGATGTGGGAAAACTGGGACACTAATACATTGTTGGTGGAACTGTGAACGGATCCAACCATTCTGGAGAGCAATTTGGAGCTATGCTCAAAAAGTTGTCAAACTGTGCATACCCTTTGACCCAGCAGTGTTTCTACTGGGCCTATATCCCAAAGAGATCTTAGAGGAGGGAAAGGGACCCACATGTGCAAGAATGTTTGTGGCAGCCCTTTTTGTAGTGGCAAGAATCTGGAAACTGAAGGGATGCCCATCAATTGGAGAGTGGCTGAATAAATTATGGTATATGAATGTTATGGAATATTATTGCTCTGTAAGAAACGACCAGCAGGACGATTTCAGAGAGGCCTGGAGAGATTTGCATGAACAGATGCTGAGTGAAACGAGCAGAACCAGGAGATCATCATGCACAGCAACAACAGTATTACATGATGATCAATTCTGATGGACATGGCTCTCTGCAACAAAGAATTGTCTCAAACCAGTTCCAATTGTTCATTGAAGAAAACCATATACACCCAGAGAGAGGGATATGAAATATGGACCACAACATAACATTTTCATGATCTCTATTGACATTTGCTTGCATTGTGTTGCCTTTCTCTGATTTTCTTTTTTTTCTTGTAGATAGGATTTTTCTTGCATAACTTGTCAAGTATTTCAATATTATTAACATGTAGTGGGCTTCCTGCCATCTAGGGAAGGGGAGGGGACTGGGGGTAAAATTTGTAATGGAGAGCTTTGTAAAGATCAATGCTGGGGAACTACCCATACATATGTTATACAAATAAAAAGCTTTAATAAAAAAAAAATTGGGCACATGCAGATAAAGGACCAGAGAAGATATTAACATAGAAGGTATGATAGTCATTTAAATAAGCTTAAACATCATTGAATATTGCAAGAAAAATGAAATTTTAACCAATACTTGATGAGACAGATGACTCTGTAGATTCCCAATATGGCATGGAATTATAGAAGATTTTTCCCATAGGGTTCAAGAGAAAAGTAAGAATTGCGAAAGCAGAATTTATGTCCTACACAACAAAAATAATGGGCCAAATACAAAAACGTGAATCTTTAGTGGTAAGAAATGAAGAGAGTGGGAATCATCAAGAAGATTTAAAATAACACATGATCTCTATACAAACAAAATATATTGATCTTGAAGATACGATGAGTAAATATAACTTAAGGATCAAAAGTCTCTCAGAAGAACATGACAGATAAAAAACCTAAATACCATAATGTAAGAAATAATACAAGAAAACTACGAAGAACTTTTGATCACAGAAAACCACAGTTGCCAATAGTGCCTCAAAGGGGAAAAAAAAAAAGCCTATAGAACAAACTTTCAGGCATAAAGTGGTTAATCTTGTTAATTACAATGAAAAACAACAATTCTATAAGTAATCAGGAGAAAGACTTGTGCTGTCAGTGGCTACAACTGCAACCCCTATGGGAAGTGACCAAGCTGAGTGTTTAAAAAGGCTCCTTCCCAGAATGATGGCTATGAGTGTGCTGGAAGTATTGTTGTCCACAAGATTCTTGGGTTTAAGGTCCTGGGCTTTTTTAGGAATGGCTTCGGTTAGATCACAAATGAGAAAACTTCCTCCTCTGAATTCTGTGATTTTGAGCTTACATTAACTCCCATCTAATAAAACATGGCTGATAGGCAAAAATTCAATGTACAAGAGAAAATTAAAATTACTAAAGAAACCTCCTTTGCAAAATCTTGGAATCATCATGGTCTGCTTAAAACAACAGTAAGTTTAACTTTTGTTTCCCTGATATACAACCACTTTTAGCAATAAGAAGAAATCAAGGAATGTGTTCAATGGGCAAGGAGAGTTAGTCTAGAATTTTAATCCTGGTTCTGGATTATCTACACATAATGATTGCTACATCCAGATCCCTAATAAAGCATAAGGAGCTAAAGTTGAATAAAAGTATTCTTTCATGCAATTCAAGAGAAAATAAGTATTCCTATATATGATTATATGAGAATTATAGCATCTGGAACTGTAAAAGAAAGAGCCTGGAGATCCTGTATGCCTCATTTGTGAGATGCATAATAGACTGAAGGAGATAAAGGCCTGTTACAAAAGTTAACAAATATGAGTACAAGGTATGACATATTCAAATTTAGATTCTTTGATTCCAAATCTGATATTTTTTCTATGATTTTATAGCTGTATTCTTAACTTTGTTATTTTATTCCTTTTTCATAATAATACAGAGAAAGCTAAAGAGATAAAATAGATGTATTTGCCTTGAAAATGATTCTACCATCTTTGCTGAGTATATTAATTTGGAAAGGCAACATAATATAGGAGAAAAGGCAGCTCATTTTACAAGGTGTAATGTAGAGTTTGAGTCCAGACTCTGGCATTTAAATGAGCATGGGTGGGTCACAACTTCATGAGCTTCAGTTTCTGACTGGTAAAATGGAGATGATGATATTAATTATACAAGGTTGTTGTGAGCAAAGGGCTATGAAACCTTAAAGAACTAGGTAAATTTCAGATATTATTACAACATATGTCTTCCTAGAACATTTTTCTTTAATTCTCTTTAAGTATCTCTTTTCTTCAATTATTAGGGTTTTTTTTTAGCACAATGACTAAAAGTAAATACTCTTTGTCATATAGTACACTTTCCTCCCCATATTGTCAGTCATTATTCTTTCTGACATTACTAGTGCTTCCTAGTTGAAACATTTAAAATTAACGAGGCATTTGTTCTCAATCAAGAAGCCATATATGAATACAGCTCAGACAGTTATGTGGAATGTTCTCTCACTTTCACTAAAGTCTTTTTATTATGAGGTGGGAGAGAAGGGAGGAAGAAAAAGGAAAAACAGGAGAATGAATTGTGACTTTTATCTTTCTATCATTAATTCCCACAATGTTACTGTTAACTAATCACCTATTAATACAGAAAGATGAGAAGTAAAATAGTAAACAGATCTTTGCAAGCCAAAGAAGATGTGTGCACTTCTGAATGATTAATTCAATTGATAAAAAGTTTTCTGATTTACAACAGCATCACTTACTACTTGTTTGCTTTCATCCCTGAAGGTTTTATTTATTTATTTGTAATAGCAAGCACTTCGTTCCATCTCTTACTTTTTCTTAATCTAAGAAAATCCAAACTAGGCTTGTCTGCTATTTACTACCTAGTCTTGCCAATATGACCCTAAAGGGGAAAAAACTGCACAAAACTGATTCAAGAGAATAGCAGAGCCATCACCAACCTCAAAGGGCTAGGACAATTTTATCTAGAAATCAGTTGTCATGATTTATAACATCAATTGAAAAGTTTTCATGTGAGAGTCACCTCTTTGAATCGATCTCCTAACTGCTATTGTACAGGTCCTGAGGGAAGGAAAATATTGGTTAAATTGCAGCCTAAGTAATGATACAAGGCTGGTAGGCTATAGAGGTTCCTGCCACTAGAAAGAGAAGGGCAGTTATATTGAGTACGAATTCTTGGTGGATTTTTGTCTTGTTTTGTCAGGTTAAACAGAATCTATCCTACTAGAGAGTCATATGAGAACTGAGGGGGCTTTTCTTTTTTCTATATGGAGACCTAGACAAGAACCAAATGCTGATGCTCCCATGGGGAATCCTACATAGGGCCAACAACACTCATATAGTCCCAAGATTGAACAGTCACTATGATTTCAAATCTACACTTCTTAGAAATGGCTAATATACAGAACTACAAAAAGAAAGCAAGCAGAGAGGAAAGGTCCTGGACCTGAATGGCAGGTAATGAGGCTTTTTCTGGGTGAACTTAGAGAAATCACCTATGGGCTTCAGTTTCTTTTATCAAATGATGAGATTGGGATAAATGATTTCTAAGTCCTCTCCAGGTTTGTTTCTGGTATATTTCAAAAGTTTGCATTTAAAGTTTGCTTCCTACCTATAAACCTTACGTTCCAAGAATTAAGAATTAACACTGAAAGCCCAGGCAACATCACACTCATGAAATTCTCTTATGGGTCACATAACAATGGTGAAGGATGCACCACTGGATCATCAATATCAGCAGCCATGAAGGAATGAAAGCAGTAAAGATAGAGGACTATTTCATTTTTCCTCAGGGAGGCTGGAAGTGAACAAAATGAGAGAGTGAAGATAATACAATGATCAACAAATAAAAAGCTTGATATAGGCAAATGAATCCAGGCTCTACCAACAGGATAATTTAGGGTAAGTTAGAACAATTCTTAGTTTCTCAACCTTAAAAATAAACAAAATGATCTTTAAGATCTCTCCAGTCCTAAATCACAGAATTCAAGGACTAGAGATGGAAGGGATCTCAGTGATCATCTCTTCTAATACAGGAAGATTATATATAACAGAACAACCAAGTGACTCTCAAGCTTCTGCCATAAAACTTCCACAGATGGGGAATATCAACCAAGAAGACAAAAAGACTTTCTACTATTGGACCACTCTAATTGTTATGATAGTTTTCCTAAAATCAAGAATAAATTGGTCTTTTTTTTTATACATGGATCTTGGTTTTACCCTGTTCAGCCAACAGAATAATCTTTTCTTTAAACAATAGCCCTCCAAAAACTTGCATGCAACTATTACTCTCAGTGTTTAATGCAGGTAAAGCATATTTAGTTTCTTAAATCAATCCTTGTGTCATAAGCTCAAGGTTTTTCTTCATTTGATGCTCCTTCCTTGGATAGTCTGCAGCTTTTCAATATTAATCTTAAACTATGTTGTCAATAACACAGGACACCTGACACGAAAGGAATACATCCTCCATGTTTATGAAAGCTACAAGCCCTCTAAAAAGATCAAGATTGCATTGGCCTTTTTTGGCTTCTTCGTCACATTGTTTAAGTTCTATAAAACCCCTAGATCCTTTTCCAAATGGCTGCTACCATCTGACTTTTCTTGCACAGCAACATAACTGTAAAAATATGTATACACATATTCGATTTGTCAAGTATTTTAACATAACTAACATGTAGTACACTTCCTGCCATCTAGGGGAAGGGTGAGGACTAGAGGGGAAAAATTTGTTACAGAAAGCTTTGCAAGGGTCAAAGTTGAAAAATTACCCATACATATGTTTTGCAAATAAAAAGCTTTCATAAAAAAAAAAAAGCAAAGCAAATGACTGCTACCTATTTTTGCCTCTCACATTTTCTTTTGTTTCTACCATCCAGTGGGTTAATTATCCCTCCTAGTCCCATGTCACCTGAAAATAATCAAAAATAAAAAACACCATCTATACCTTTATCCAAGACACTGACAAAAATGTAAAGCAACCAAATTTAGATACTTGGTATTCTCCACTCTCAGGTTGACACTGAACCATTAATAATTCTTCTTTAAATCTGAATCCTTCTAATCACTATCATTATTACCATTAATTTTTATTTCTCTATTTTTTTTTTACAAGAATAGTATGGGATACTTGTCTAAAAAGTTTTACTGAAATCAAGGCAAATCCATAGCATTCTGCTTATCTACTAATTTAGGAAATGTTGAAAAAAGAAATAAGCAATGGCTAGCATTACTCGTTCTTGATATAACCATGATGGATCTTTGAAATAGTCACCTCTAGTTGCAAGGCCATGTTCCCTCTCACCTCTGCAAAAAATTTCCCCTCTCCTGAGTAAAATGTGTCCTGTGGAGGAAAGCAGAAGAAGAAAGTGACCCTTTTTTAGATTGAACTCTGTGCAGGAATAAGGGCTCCATTCTCAGGGCATGCCTCAGTCCAATGGGGAAGGTAGAGATTTCTCAACCAACCCATCCTGCTGATGATGTTTTATCACCTAAAAGTGATCAGGCAGAGGCTGAGATGCTTTAGAGCATGCTTGATGAACTGACTGACAGACTAAAATAGAAAAATATATCCCTTTAAATTGTGGCTTTACAAATTAGAGGAACATAGGATAGTTTGCCTCTCAGACCTGTGGAGATGGAATCAATCTATGTCCAAAGAAGAACTGGAACTCTTAATTGAACACCAGATAGAAAATTTTGACTATATTAAATTAAAAAGTTTTGTACAAACAAAATTAATGCAGACAAGATTAGGAGGGAAGCAATAAATTGGGAAATCATCTTTACATTTAAGGGTTCTGATAAAGGCCTCATTTCTAAAATATAGAGAGAATTGTCTCATATTTATAAGAATTTAAGCCACTCTCCAATCGATAAATGGTCAAAGGATATGAACAGGCAATTTTCAGATGATGAAATTAAAACCATTTCTAGTCATATGAAAAGGTGCTCCAAATCACTATTGATCAGAGAAATGCAAATTAAGACAACTCTAAGGTACTACTACACACCTGTCAGATTGGCTAAGATGACAGGAAAAGATAATAATGAATGTTGGAGGGGATGTGGGAAAACTGGGACACTGATACATTGTTGGTGGAACTGTGAATGGATCCAACCATTCTGGAGAGCAATTTGGAACTATCCTCAAAAAGTTATCAAACTGTGCTTACCCTTTGACCCAGCAGTGTTTCTATTGGGCTTCTAGCCCAAAGAGATCTTAAAGGAAGGAAAGACCCCCACACGTGCAAAAATGTTTGTGGCAGCTCTTTTTGTAGTGGCTAGAAACTAGAAGCTGAATGGATGCCCATCAATTGGAGAATGGCTGAATAAATTATGGTATATGAATGTTATGGAATATTATTATTCTATAAGAAACAACCAGCAGGATGATTTCAGAGAGGCCTGGGGAGACTTGCATGAACTGATGCTGAGTGAAATGAGCAGAACCAGGAGATCATTACACATGGCAACAACAAGACTATATGATGATCAATTCTGATGGACATGGCTCTCTTCAACAATGATATGTTTCAAACCACCTCCAAATGTTCACTGAAGAAAGCCATATACACCCAGAGAGAGGGATGTGAAATGTGGACCACAACATAACATTCTCATACTCCTTGATTGATGTTTGCTTACATTGTGTTTCCTTTATCTGATATATCGTTTGTGTAGATAAGATTTTTCTTGCACAACAATGATAAGTTTGGAAATATGTATACATATATTCCATTTACCAATATTTTAACATAATTAACATGTAGTGGATATCCTGCCATCTAGGGGAAGGGTGGGGAAGTTGGGGGGAAAAATTTGTAACGGAAAGCTATGTAAGGGTTATTCTTGAAGAATTACCCACACATATGTTATGCAAATAAAATAAAATTTAAAAAAAAAAGTTATCAAACTGTGCTTACCCTTTGACCCAGCATTGTTTCTATTGGGCTTCTGGCCCAAAGAGATCTTAAAGGAAGGAAAGGCCCCCACATGTGCAAAAATGTTTGTGGCAGCTCTTTTTGTAGTGGCTAGAAACTAGAAGCTGAATGGCTGAATAAATTATGGTATATGAATGGGAATATTATTATTCTACAAGAAACAACCAGCAGGATGATTTCAGAGAGGCCTGGGGAGACTTGCATGAACTGATGCTGAGTGAAATGAGCAGAACCAGGAGATCAATACACATGGCAACAACAAGACTATATGATGATCAATTCTGATGGACATGGCTCTCTTCAACAATGAAATGCTTCAAATCAATTCCAATTGGACAGTGAAGAAAGCCATATACACCCAGAGAGAGGGATATGAAATGTGGACCACAACATAACATTTCCATGTTCTCTATTGATGTTTGCTTGCATTGTGTTTCCTTTCTCAGATTTTTTTTCTTCTGGACACAAATTTTCTTGCACAGTAAGATAAGTGTAGAAATATGCATATATATATATGTATATATTCAATTTCTTAAATATTTTAACATAATTAACATGTAGTGGACTTCCTGCCATCTAGGGGAGGGGTGGGGACTATGGGGCAAAATTTGTAACAGAAAGCTCTGTAAGGGTTATTGTTGAAGAATTACCCATACATATGTTTTGCAAATAAAAAAGAAAATAAACAAACAAACAAACAAACAAACAAATAAATAAATACATTTTGGCTTTAGAGTTTGTCCACCAGTTCTTTCCCTTTAGAGGCCATCCCTGTCTCAAAATCACAAGTTGTGGCTAGGTAAGTTAGACTCATTAGAGTCATGGGCACAGCATAGGAAAAACTAAGTACACAGCTATGAAGTAGCCAATGGGAGAAGCCATAAGGAGGAATACACTAATAAATGGTTTTTAGGTAAGCCATAAGGAATAATGCCTTTTTCATTATTCTAGTTAGTGATGAAATTTCAGGCAAATCTAGAAATCTGAATTCCTTACAATGTTTGATAAAGCAGAAGAAAAATGAAAATAAACAGTGTTGTGCCAACTGCAGTAAAGCTGCAATCAGCTGTTGCAATTGTTGAAGTTGTTAGTAATAAAGAAGAATAAGGAGCCCCACATTACTTGCTACACATGAAAAATTACAAGAACTTTAAAAAAACTTTTTTCATCATTTTAATTGAAATCCTTTATTCATGAGGTAAAAGCTAAATACAATGCGGTCCTATTCATCAAAGCACCCAAACATCTACATTCCACTTACTTGTTTGTAGTTGTCTTTTAAAATAACATCTCATAAAGGGATGAAGCAGAAGTGCAGGGGCCAGTGGAATTCTAATCTGTCTGGGGAATTTTACCACTATGACTAAAATGAAAATGATTGTTTATTACATGTATTCATTATCACACTTTCACTATACAATAAAACTTCCTTATTACTCTGCAGAGTACAATAAATACATTTGGCTAGATAGTAAATGTGGGCAATTACCTGGTTTATACATTTCATTATACAGAATAAGAATTCCACTCTATAATAGTTTGTTTTTTTTTTATTGTGGATTCTACTTTTTCATAGTGTGGCAACTTCTAAGGACATAAAGCATTAGAGATATGTTTCTGTGTTGTGGTTTCCATCAGAGTAAAATAATGAAAAAACCAAAGCTAGGTTGGAAGAACTAAGTTTGAGTCAATAAGAATATATATTAATGGTTCAATTCATCATGTCTAAATCTACTTTTCCTACTACCAAATGGTTAGGAGTTATAACTTAAGGCAGCCTTATAAAGAGCAAAAGAATTAACCTGACAAAACTTTTATTGAGCTGCACAGTATTCTATCCTATGTTTATCAACAATATATACTCCTCCTACTCTTCCTAGTCAACTGTTTTGTCTTTTGCTACTCCCTTAGTAGTAAGTTAATAATTGTTAATATTTGCATAGAATTTTGAGGTTTATAAAGTATTTTATATCTATTATCTACTTTTATCCTCATGGCAACGCTGGGAGGTAGGTGCTAGTTTTCAGAGTGAATAAGCACCTGCCTATAGTAAATATTTTCATTTCCCATAAAGATAGGAGATAATTTATATAATAATCTAATTGACATGTTATTAGACTACAATTGTTATATTAAGCTCAAGCCATGAACACACTTTGGCTAGTGGTTAGTTTCATAGCTTACTTATGGTATTAATCATTCTCCATAGTAAGCACATGTGAAAGAAAGAAAATGTATTTTTAAGTATAAGCTAAAAATCATAGCCGAATTGTATTTCTTGTCTAAATGGGGGTGGGGAGGCTAATTTTCCCAGAGACAGAATGAAAAATGTAATCTGGGTTTCTATGACATAACTAGGTAATGCAGTGTGTAAAGTAGTGGCTCTGGAGTCAAGAAGATGTGATTAGAATTCAAATGTGCTTTGTTATTTAATAACTATATAGCCTAAACAAGTCAGTCAAACCCTTCTTATCTCAGTTTTTTCAGCTTTAAAATGGGGTTTTTTGATATATCTGTAAAGAGCATAACATAGTACCTGGCACAAAGTATGTGCTTAACAAATGCTTGTCCTTCCCTAGAATATCTATTTATATAGATATTATGTGACAAACATTGTTGTTAAACACTTAGCTGGCTTATGCACCTTCACTCCTATTTATAGATAGAAGTTTGAACTAAATAAAATTTACACTAAATAAAAATTTCTGGGGGACAATAAATAAAAAACAATGTTACTTTTCAATATACTTAACTGAATAACCCTTGTATTTTAGAAATATCATAAGATATAAATTAACAAAAATGATAACTAAAGGAAAATTTATTAAGACAAATATAAATGATGCCATGTTATTGTATAACTCATAGCTGGTCAATGTATGAATTTAGGCAAGAACTTTAAATGAAATCAAACAGGAAGATCTGTAAATTTTAAATACTTACACTTCAATTTTTCCTATCATCCTTAAAATATTACATGAGAAATACTCCTTTTAAACATTAGGATACTACCTCCATATTCTCAACAGAGAGTAAGCACTTAGCTAATTAAATTACTAGCCAAACTCAAGTGCCCCTTTAGGTCACCAGTTTATTCTCCTCATCTGGCTTAACTTCTTCGAAATTAGAATTCTTGCCCTAAAGTATTATTCAGAGAAAACTAAGAGATTACACAGAAATAAGATTAAAAAAAAATCAATGCCAGAATTAATCAGAAGTTAGTGAAAAGAAAAAGAGAATAATAGGATTTTAGCTTTTGTAAAGGCAAGGCAATAACCCTGATAATGATATTTTTAATTAATGCAATCTGTTATCTTTTGACAGTAATATGTGAAACCATAGTTAAAAGTGAACAAGAGTAATCAAGAAATTAAGAGTAATCAAATAAATGTCAAAATTACTAGAGATTCTATAAGTAGCAGAATCTAGTGACATTTCAAAGTCATTTAAAAATAATAATAAATTCTTTTGAATCATTTAGAATGGGTCCTAAAATCTTTGCACTTCCAGTTTTCCTCCTCCCTCCTCCAAAAAAAAATTCAGAACTCTATGAATATTTACCTTAAAAAGTACCAAATTGGGGGTAGCAAAATGGTGCAGCAGATAAAGCACAAGCCCTGGAGTAAGGGAGACCTCAATTCAAATTTGACCTCAGATACTTTGCACTTCCTAGCTGTGTGACCTTAGACAAGTCACTTTAAGCTGAGCTGCATAACCAATATATATATATATATATATATATATATATATATATATATATATATAGAGAGAGAGAGAGAGGGAGAGAAAGAGAGAGAGAGAGAGAGAGAAAGAGAGAGGTGGTCAAAAGGAAAAGGTCATATGTAAATTATAAGCAGCTAGAGAGCAGCAACTCTATATACAAAAGTAAATTCTGTACAAAACACATCAGAACCTCCTATACAAGACTATAATCACTATTAAAAGGTCATCCTAACTTTCCAAGTAGATGGAGGATTTCTTTAGTTTAGAATACTATGACAGGCAACCTCTAGAACTGGTCCATCTGTATATATAACTTGATCAGAAATCATGAACGGAAAATGACCTGGTCTAGAAATGAGTTAGAAGAGAAAGGCAAGCTATGTTTTAAGAAATGACCCAGTATTTTGAATGACCCCCAAACCTCTCACTAAAACAAACATCTTTTTAATGGAACTATTTAGCTAAATATCTAAATATCACAAATTTCACTAACAATACAATTTTTTTTTTTTTTTGCTGAGGCAATTGAGGTTAAGTGACTTGCTGAGGGTTCCACAGCTAGGGAGTGCTAAGTGTCTGAGACCAGATTTGAACTCAGGTCTTCCTGACTTCAGGGCTGGTGCTCTATCCACTGCTCCACCTAGCTGCCCCCATAATACAATTTTCAAAGAATCACCTGAAGGACAATGGTGAGAAAGAACAGGTTGCAAAATATTACCAATATTATTTCAAAACACTGTAAAGTAATTTAATGATAAGGCAGGGACTGGAAAATAAATTTTCAATTTAATCATTCCATTGTCTAAATTAATCTGAATCTTATTTAGTGTCTAATAAAATTAATATTGTGAATCATTGCCACACTAAACCAAAAGGTAAAATCAGCCTATCTGTATTATACATTACTACTCTACATTACTTAATGAGGCAATGAAGTGATATTCAAAAAAGCATAATAAAATGTGGAGTTTTATGAATATAGTTTATTCAAAATTTGAGAGAACTAAATAGAAAAGTCATTGGCCTAGCAGGAAATGTTTGGTTAGTTACAATTAAAAGGAAGTACATAGGTGACTTTTCATACCACAATGTACTAACTTTGAAGAGTTCTAACTCAGCTGTGTAGACCAGTACAGTTCTGTAAAACTCAGTTTTAAAATCCTAAATGGCATATTTTCTGGAATAGAACTTTTTTTTTTCATTTCACAGAAGGAAATTTTTTAAATAAGCTCAATTCTTAACAAGTATTTTCTCTTTAGTCCCATGATAAATGAGGGACAGTATTGAACCAAGAGGAAGAAGATGACGACTCTGCTCTGGGCTATGCTACTAATTATCTTGAAAATAATCGAGGGGGCGGGGCCAAGATGGTGGAGTGAAAAGGTGACTTTCTGCCTCTCCTCCGATCTTCTCTCAAATCAGCAATAAAATAAGCCTCTGAACTGATCTTCAAGTCAACGAACTCAGAAATATTTGGACACTGCTCTCTGGATAACTTCATATCAGGTTAGTCAGACT